>JASAMW010003437.1:0-47973 GCA_030247985.1 Epsilonema sp. ZAB3_2
AGCTATGTATGCGTACATGCGGGGAGGATGTAGAGAGGAGGGTAATTGATAGAACAAACAGCAACCTAATCTTTTTTCAAGCGCAAATCTGCTGTCCGACCCGTGCTTTTTTATGATTCTATTGCCAAAGAAGAGATGAAAAGGATGTGATGATCATTAAAGGCGCATCTTTCCTTTTCTCTTTTTGCTTTTTTTGATATGGTTATTGTTCTGTGCCCTTTTCTCTGCTCGAAAATGACCTGTTTTACAATGTCCAGGAGCTTGCCGGAAAGGGAAAGTTGGCCTTCACCAGTCAATCAGATTCGAATGCTCGATGCTCATGTAATAACTACATTCATGCATCTTACGCTGAGTCCATTTTGATTTTGAGTCAATGGAACGCCGTGTCGTTGAATGCAGGTTTGCGTCGATACGATGCGGTCACAGGACCGATGATTCATAACGTCCCGCTTGTGTCTTGTTGAATGCACACCGTATACTTCGTCTTTCTAGCATCATGGTAGGTACAATAGTTCGTATTCGTAGAATTGCCAGCTGCTATTCGCCTGTCCTTTACTTCTTGTACGTGACCGGAGGGCACTGACGAATGAGTGAGTTACTATTGTACAATCGTGTGCTGGAGAGAAGGGACCATGCGCACTGCCCGCTTTGCACGGAATAGCACACTTTTCTTCAGTCGCGTGAACGTAAAACCATGGATTCGGCGCAAAACGGGCTGCCTTCTATCCCAGCAACGCACTGTATTCGATTCGTTCGTTCATTCAGTTTTTCCTGTAAACTACTCCCCACAGCGCAGTGCGTATTTGCTCTGCACTCGAAAGCCTATTATCCACTACTTCTGCTGCGCCCCTCGGCTAGCCTTTGTGTGCTATATCTGTAAATGTAATGCATGTGTGAGCTTTGTACATGTAGTTTATGGGCTTTCGCGCCTACGCACGTGTTTGTGCATGTCGTGTCATGAAACGCTCGTGCTTTTCGAGATACCGCGTTCCGATAAGCTTCGGTCATATTCTTTTTTCTGTTCTATACGCTTCTTCATCACAAGTGCTGCAGTATCATATGTACGAAGACGTACGTAACGTAGAATAAAGCTCTTCCGCTTTGTTCATTCAGGAAAAACCGACGTGCGCACTTGCCAGATAAAGACGAAGAAGCTACTATGGGCAAAAACCTTAAACTAAAATTTACCAGGTGTTCATTCAGTTCTGACGGTTCCATTCCACGCCACGCGCTCTGTTGTGCTCCATTTTTATCAAACTACCCGCCCTGCTTGAATTGAATAGCTTGTGCTAGTAAGTACGTACGTATATGGAGCTTGTGAGCTGCAAGCGTATTGCTGTAAAGATCGGTGTATAGCCCTGCAGGGCAATACAGAAACAAGATCAGCCAATTTGGGCGGGCTATACACAGAAATCAGGGCAATACAAAAGCTTGGGCTCTACAAGGTATTTTTTACCGTCTGCTCATTTTTGCTCCAATTTTAACCCTAAACGTTATCATGGATTGAATGGTAGACCCGCTTTTGAATACTGATCGTTCTCAAAGCTTCTGCGAAGCAGTAATCGTATTTTCACTTGCTGTGCTCACATGCCAGACCGATCCCAGATTCCAACAGCAATGATCAAACTGCTAGTAATGTTGCATTCCATTGTCAACCTATTTTCAGCTTCACTACAAGGGGAAATTTCGACGCAAAACAAAAAATATGTCCGAAAAATTTCAGCTATAATTTTTGCATTGAAATAAAAAAGCATGCCAAATGCCAGCCAGTATTCGTCCTACCTTTTTCTAAGCGGCTGTTGTTTTTTCATCACTCAAGAAAGCTGCAATGCTTCTCGAATCCTTTCGTTAGGCCCCCGTCGTGCAGAAGAATTAATCATGACTGCTGTTGGTGGAATTGGGACTGTGCTCTTGATTGGTTTCTGCCACGTCTTGCAGTATCTTCTTTTTCTTCGGCTGTTGGGGCTTAGCTCCCTTCTGGTTGCTGCTGGTGACTTGCGTGGTATCTGCGACGTCTTTTTTCTTCCGCTGTTGGAGCTTGCCTCCTCGCTGAACTCCCTTCGCGTTGCTGCTGGTGACCATCTTCTTGAGGCTGCTGCCAGGGTTGATAAAGCCCAATGCTGTGGATGCGGATGGCCGCGAACTAGTGTTATCGTCGATGTCACCATCAATGTTGTAGCCATCAGATGAGACAACAGCCATGGTTTCAATGTTAAAAGCGAAGAACAAGAAGGCTTCCCTTTTGCCTCACATCAAAAACCGAAGCCAACTCCTTATTGCAAGCTTAGGTGTTAGGTCTCACCAGGAGGCCCCGCCCCTTTGCCGGCGCTTTAGACATAGAAAGCCGGCTGAGGTGATTCCGTTGGGAGCAATGAGCTACTAGGCGTTGATTGAGGCATGTACTCCTAATTGCCCATGTACTCCTAAGAGAGAAAATGCCCACTTCTTTTTCTCTAGGTTTACATGACTTACTCTAGGAGTTCATGATTCAATCAACGCCTATTTGTTGGGAGGTTATTAAGGTATGACCCATCAGTAAAGGGAGCAGATCAGTTATAATTCCAAATTGCATTTCACAGCAATAGGGGTCCGTCATATATCACGTGACGCCACCAGGGGGGGGGGGGGGGGGGGGGGGGCGGGCAAACGTCACGAAAGCGTCACGTTACTGGGGGGAGGGGGGTACGGCCAAATGTCACGTGACGCCGATTTTGTGACAGCAAAAATTATCCCTATGCGTATATACTTACAGTGTACGTACGTACTGTATTGTCTAACTTTACAGAGTTGGCAGTTTTATGTACATGATGAAGAAATTTGGCCGTCTATCGGTATCGCTCTGGGTCATTAGTCCAGTCGCCTTTCTAATCTTGGTACGGCTGGTCACTTTGTGGGAGGACACAAACAACGTCATATTTTTATTTACGCACAGATAGACGTTGCTCAAAACTTGAGCGTACGTGCGTCTTTAGCTTTCAAAGCTACAGACGCACGCTCGCTGGCAATTTTATCTACGTTTCTCATAAAATAAACTATGACGTTGTTTGTCGATCCACATTAATCGCCCGCCAGATTGCTAGATCGGCGACTACTAATTTCACACAGAGCCCCCGATAGAGGCCCGCCTCTGCCCTCTGTGTTGCATACGTCGTCGTACCTGTAAGTTTAGTACGCATAGGGATAATTTTTGCTGTACAAAATCGGCGTCCGTGACGTTTGGCCGTCCCCCCCTCCCCCCCAGTAACGTGACGCTTTCGTGACGTTTGGCCGACCCCCCCCCCCCCCCCCCCCTGGTGGCGTCACGCTATATATGACGGACCCCTATTGCTGTGAAATGCAATTTGCAATTATAACTGATCTGCTCCCTTTTACTTGATGGGGTCATACTCTTAACAACCTCCCCCAACAAATAGGGGCGTTGATTGAATCATGAACTCCTTATAGAAGTCATGTAAACCTGAGAGAAAAAGAAGTGGGCATTTTCTCTCTAGGAGTACATGGGCAATTAGGAGTACATGCCTCAATCAACGCCTAGTAGCTCATTGCTCCCAACGAAATCACCTCAGCCGGCTTTCTATGTCTAAAGCGCCGAGAAGGGGCGGGGCCTCCTGGCGAGACCTAACACCTAAGCTTGCAATAAGGGGGAGTTGGCTTCGGTTTTTGATGTGAGGCAAAAGGGAAGCCTTCTTGTTCTTCGCTTTTAACATTGAAACCATGGCTGTTGTCTCATCTAGATGGCTACAACATTGATGGTACATCGACGATAACACTAGTTCGCGGCCATCCACATCCACAGCATTCAGCTTTATCAACCCTGGCAGCAGCCTCAAGAAGATGGTCACCAGCAGCAACGCGAAGGGAGTTCAGCGAGGAGGCAAGCTCCAACAGCGGAAGAAAAAAGACGTCGCAGATACCACGCAAGTCACCAGCAGCAACCAGAAGGGAGCTAAGCCCCAACAGCCGAAGAAAAAGAAGATACTGCAAGACGTGGCAGAAACCAATCAAGAGCACAGTCCCAATTCCACCAACAGCAGTCATGATTCAATTCTTCTGCACGACGGCAGCCTAACGAAGGATCGAGAAGCATTTGCAGCTTTCTTGAGTGATGAAAAAACAACAGCCGCTTACAAAAAGGTAGGACGAATACTGGCTGGCATTTGGCATGCTTTTTTATTTCAATGCAAAAATTGTAGCTGAAATTTTCGGACATATTTTTTTGTTTTGCGTGCCCGAAATTTCCCCTGTCACAATTTTTTTTTTACTTTTATCGTAAAGTACTTAACATCTACCCCGAAAAGCGTCATTGTTGACAAACACGGAAAAAAATTGTTGTCCGTTCCCACAACACCATATAAAAACGGACAACAAAATTATTTTCGTTTGTCAACAATGACGCTTCCTCGGGGTAGGTGTTAATAGTAAGTACCGTATAAAACCTTGTGACTTTTGCTCATGGTATGCTGATGCCCCTCGTGTACAAAGTAGTATGCGTGAAGCTACCGCCGTGAATGCCAGTCATGTACATGTACGTACACACGTTTGTTGTTTTATAGTACATTCGCCTCATTGTTGACAACCACCCGGATCACAAGATCGGTTTTAAAAAGAAGGAGCGACGGGCATCGACATTCCGCTTGTGGTTTCGTGTATGCCAGAAGTTTCCAGAAATGCCAGCAGTACAGGAAGCACTTGACGACTTCAAAACGCGAGCGTACAATCGTCAACGTAATCAGCGCCGACAAGCCAAGAAGCAGGATAAAGAGCGGGAAGAGCCTAAGCCACTAGAAGCGTGCAGGGCCTGTAGGCGTAAGGCTAAGTGGAGAGCGCAGGAATGGGTTTCAGTTTGCAAGCGGCTGGCCAATTCTCGCAATTTTGCATTGATGACCTCAATGCCTCCTGCTGACTTTGATAAGGTGACAGCTGAGATCTGTGGAAACTTTGTATCCCGCCAGCAGGAAGAATCCGGTGAACAAGCCCAGCAAGTGGATATGGCCGCGGCTTCTTCTAGTGGGGCAGCAAGTCAGGTGTGTCTGGTCAATTTTCATTGGGGGTGAGAGGAAAGATGTTCTCGTGCATCCGTACGCAAATGGCCTTGAACTGTACGTACAGCCTTGTATGCCATAAAGGTTGTGTATGTACACTGTCACGCTTGCATACATCCAAACAGAATAACGAGTGAACAACGAAAGGCAAAATCTCAATAGGTGGGAGGGAGACTAGAAATGTTGCAGCTCAAGCCTACAGCTGGAAGCAATCAAGCAAGTCAAAAAAAATTGTGTCATATTTTCAGTGTGTTTTTTACAGGTTCCAATCACGCCAGCGCAGCTGCGCTTCATGCGAAAGAACGAGAGGTTCATTCGCTCTCTGCCACAGCCAGAGGTACAAGGCAATGACACAGGAATACCGCAAGGAAATGATGAGGAACTTGACTGGGACTCTCAATACCAGTCTATCGGAGAACAACTGAAATTGCGCGACCCGGAAGAAGCTGAACAACTAGTGCAGGAGTTCAAACTGATTCTCGCCCGACATGACAGAAGGAAACGTCACCGCTGTATCTTGTAGACTTACATGTGCCACAATGTACGTAGGATTACTGCGGCCATGCCACAACCCAATGTGTGAATGTACGTACTCTTGTTTCACTCATAACATACCGTATTTTTGGGTGTATAGCACCGGGGCTATACCAAAATCGAGAGGTCTGATAGGGGGTTAAACACTGGGGGGATATACATGGGAAAAATTTCTGCTTTTGAGAGGCGTGTAGAGGCATGTTTTTATAAAGGTCAAAAGTAAGTGTTTTAGGGTATAATCGCGGTCAAAACAGGGTTATTCTAGTACAAGACAAGACATGCTCAGCTAGCTAGGCATAGTAGTTTGGTGTAGGAGTAGCTATTAGCTAGCGTATGACCAGCTTATAGGTAGGCTAGGTACCTTCCAGTTCATGGGGGTTATACACCAGGGGGGAATACTTCGCTGGGCAAAATTTATGTGTTGCCAATGGGGGTTATACACGGGGGGTATACAATGGGGGATATACACCCAAAAATACGGTAACATTTTTCAAAATAACATACCATTGTGCATAATGGTGAATGTGTTTCTGTTTTTGGCATGTATTGAAACGCATTGGTTTGGCGTTTGCGTGTACGTACGAACAGTATAGTAAAAAGTCGGAGTTGTTTTCGCGATTGATGCATTGTGGGCAAAAATGTTCGGGTGATGGAAAGAACCGGGGGGAGGGGATTAGTATACCGATCAAAGAGCCCGGTATTGGCAAGGGGAAGAGAAAACGGTGGGAAGGGAAGGGAATGAAAGAAACGAACTAGGCCAAACCAGCCCAGCCCAAAATAGCCCCACGCCCACATAGTAGTAGCTTAATGGGACAGTTTCGCTTTTCTGCAAAACAGGGGAAAGGATGAGCTCGAGTCGCGCGCGACACATCCAGCATAGCATAGGGTACTAGCCTAGCAAGAGAAAACTGTGTAACTACAGCCCGTGCTGCGTATTAAAAGAATCGGTGATTGCGTGCGGGGTCGTCAACGTTTCTCATATATTATCACTCCTTGTTCCTTCCCCACTCCTAAAACGTCGATGACCCAGCGGCACCGATTCAAAATGTGCCACAAATAAGTACGAATACCCACCACGGCACACGCACATACCATTTCATGGCCTTCAACGTCCGTCGTCCGGCCATTCCATTTCCACCAGTCGAACGAGCCCCCGTGGCGTGGGGCGAAATCCCCGTCCCATTTTTATAGCTTCTGTGCGATGTGTTTTGCTTTATGGACTATAATGCAGTAGCGCGATTGGGTTGGTCGATAACGACTCCGCGTCCGCGGTATTTATAGTATGTATGTAGTGAGTAGTGACGCTTTGGAAAGGTGTGTGCGGGGTCGTCGACCTTGTTCAATCATCTGGGAGTGTCAAAAGAGGGAGTGAAAAGAAGATCTGACAACAAAATGACGCGTCGACGACCACACAGACACCGATCCACACGTTCACTAATACCGCGGGGTCGCCATCGACCAACCCAATCGCGTTACTGCATATCGATTGTGGATATTATTTCAACATTTGTTTGGAACGGAAATGACCCGAAGCAGAAATAGGAAGTTTCCTACTTTATGTTGATTTGATTTTGTTGCAAAAGAGACGACAGGTAGCCGCCAACAACGCCGAAACAATTTTGCTATCAACAAAATACGATCGACCAAAAGAATGCGATGGGGTTTCGCCCACAGCCATGGAGGCGATTTCAGGCAAATTTTGACGGATGGTCTTTTGAATGAACAGTTTGAACCAAATGTTACATGCGTGTGGGTGGTGAATAGTGTGTAATTATCAAATTCATATTACCTCCAGAATGACGGTGCAGTTGTAATTGCTGTCGTGCGGGAAGTCCTGCAGATCGTAGTAGAACGAAAGCGCCCGTCCAAAAGTCCAACAACCGAAAACGTGGGGTTTCAGTTGCAAGCCACTCTTCAGTCCGGGATGGTGGCTCTTAGGAATCATCGTCTAAAACACAACACAGAGTTCACCGTTGACAGCGCGGGTGAAGCGCGAACCGCCCTATACATAGTATGTACATAGTACGCTTCGAGTGCAGTAGTAGTTCTGTTTTTTTTTACCTTCAGCTGGTCCATGCCATCTGTCGTTATTGTAAGGTGGGTCGTGCTGTGTTCCGTGGCCAAGTCAATGTCCTTGATGAACCGAATCCTTGCTTCCCTAGCACAAACATATACGGCGATATTCACGACATGCAGTAAGGCGATTGGGTTGGTCGATAGCGACCCCGCGGTATACAGTGAACGTGTGGATCGGTGTTTGCGGGGTCGTCGACGTCATTTTGCTGTCAGTTCTTCTTTTCACTCGCTCCTTTTCCACTCCCAGATGATTGAACAAGGTCGACGACCCCGCAGGCACCGATCCACAGTGTTTTCACTAAATACCGCGGGGTCGCTAACGACCAACCCAATCGCGTTTACTAGTACATACTGCATAATGGTCCATCTAAAAGTATGGCACTGGCAACAGAGAGTTCGCATGGAACTCAAGTCGTAATGCGCAGTTTGCATACTCCTACAGGATAGGAGCACAGCACACAAAGCAAGGCGAGAAATGGACATTTTTTATACGATGATTCTTTTTTACGCAACACGACGTGAGTTCTGTACGAACTCTCAATGGCCAGACCAGCTTGACCGGAACACAAACATACTCAAGCGTCCTACAGTACTACAAAGTGAAACGTACTTCGGTCCCCGTGAGGGCACGACAGCAGTAGACAAGCGACGCGCCTGCTCACTGTTTTCGTTTCTATGTGCGTGGCGACCGAACCACGAAACCCTGGATGACCAGCGACTCTTATGTATTCGCCTTGCTCCACAAGAGCGGTTGTCCTTTTCGGCCTCCCCGCCGAATTTGAGCTGTTGTAATACCGTATTTACCCATGCATAGCCCCGGTCCTATATGGGGCTATGAATAGGGGGGGGGGGGGCTATGCATAGGGTATTTTTTATGTTTTTGAGAGGTGCGCAGAGGCATATTTTTAGGTCAAAAGCACGTGTTTTAGGGCATAATTGAGGTCAAAACAGGGTACAATGCACCCCCAAGCAGGCTAATAGGCATCTTAGCTTGGTATGGAAGTGGCTAGGGTCGAAAACGACAACCGCTCATGGACTAAGGCGAATATCCATATACCTGGCCAAATTCCAATGATGATCCATCGCCCCTTGTATCTGCTCTGCGCGTTCCGGATCCGCGCGTGCATATTTTCTCCAATCGTCCTTCGCTGACTTGCAGAAATGACAACTAAAGCCTCCTTTTTTCTGCAAGAACACAAGAAAAAAACACAGGTGTGGATGAATACTGCTCTGCACCAGTCGGGATGCGCAGAACAGTGTTCCGCATCACAGTCTGGTCTGGTCGCAATATCAAAAGAGCAACGTTCAGCTACCCTGGGGACTCGGGATATACACAATACGGTATATGCACGTCCCACGTAGCACTTGACTTTGACAGTCTTCACAACGCACAATATCGCAAAGTTTGTCAAATAATGCACAGTTTGCAGAACTGTTGTCAGTTTGATTGGAATATTGGACCATTATTCGTTTTCTTGTCATACGACGACAAAACAAAGTGTCAACAGTTCTACACCTTGTTGACAGTAATGACGGGAAAGGTGGCTTTTAGAGATGTAACAGGGCGACATTTTTTTCAAAGTACCGGAGCCGGACCTGAAAAATTGCCCCGGCCGGAGCCGGATCCAAGCCCAGAAAATGCTATACATAGCAAAACTAATGAAGGAATAAAAAATGCGCTGCTGTCAAAATGCATGAACATGAAGTGAAAAAGATATAGAGACAAATTTTGACTCAAATGCAGTTGCCTGAGAGCTGAACAACAGTCTCTTTCAAATATTTTGCAATAATTTTTGATCAATTTCGATGGAAGAACCTCATATTTTTGCAATGACAGTCAGTAAAGAAAAGTGAAAAAGATAGACCGTGGATCCTGTACCGGATCCACCTTCATTATACCGGAGCCGGAGCCAAAAATATGCCCGCCCCTGTTACATCTCTAGTGGCTTTACGCTTTACGGTATGGTGCCTTACGTTTATGGTGACATGCGAAAAGCGGTGCCTGAAGACTCGCCGAAAGTAATCCAAGGAAACGGAAATTTCCGGGTGCAAATTACGGAACTCAGTCAGCAACTTCTTCGCGGGGATGCCGTATGGCAAAAATATCTTGTCCGGCTGGTGCGGCATTCGATTGCCCGATTCCTATAAAAGCAATGGATCGAAGTAAACATCGGTATTCGGCTGTTGCACTACAGTATAAGACCTGGCATAGGATAAGTCATTCCAAACTCTGATGGCGCGTTCACCAGACGTCCGTCACGTCCGTCCGTCCGTCCGTCAAACGTATCTAGGAGTACATGGTTGTTTGCGGTGTGCCATGTACTCCTAGATACGTTTTACGGATTTGACGGACGGACGGACGGATGGATTTACGGACGTAACGGACGTCTGGTGAACGCGCCATGAGCGAACTCGCTCGGAGCAAACTCGGAGCACGTCTGAAGCGCCCCATTGTAGGCAGCAAAGTCCCTCAGCTTTTGTCCGTAGCTGTCCGTTTATATATGGGTGTTGTCGGTTTGTTGTCCATTCGTCAAAACCCGCAACACCCACATATTATGGTACCGCTACCGGGGCATAAAGAGGGCTAACAAGTACTGTAGCTAGCGACTACCCACAAAAATTGTGCGCAACCAGCGTCTGCCAATGGCGCAATAACGGCCCACCCTCCGTTCTCCATTACCTGTGATGGGTCCCGCAACGAATGCCTCTAAAGAGTACGGTAACGCCGAGCGAGCAGCAGAAGACAAGAAAAAAAGCTGCGCTCGTCGTTCCGTCCCTTTAGCGGATTCGTGGCGGGACCCATCCGCTGTGGAGAACCAGGGTGGCCAAAGTGATTGGAAGTTATACCGGCAACGGCAATACAGTACTGATGCTGCCCAACGCCTGTGCAGCATTCCCCATCACCCACACAGCCGAACAAAAATGTCTGGCCCCCCCCCCCCCCCCCCCTTATGCCTCTTGGGTATTTCGCCAGATTTTGTCTTTCTAGGGTTTTCTAGGGGTTTTTTCATGCTTTTTTGCGCCGGCGGGCGCCATAGTGCCGCACATAGCAAATTGGGCAAGAGTTCGCGCGCGAGCGACCTCATTTCATATTGAGCATCATAGTGTCAGTAGAGAGAGGCAGCATCTTGGATAAAACGTGTTCGTCTGTCAGTGATTATGTCAGTATGTGTGTTTCGTCTTTCCCAGAAGCGGCGGTGCTTGTTTTTATTGTTCTTTGTTTATTGATTTGAAATATAATTCTCGATTGATCATCTTCTGTGGGAGATTGGTGGAATTCGCGAGAGGTTTGGGCTGGAGTGTAGGAGGAGGGCGGGCAGAGTCCGAGAGGAGAGGCAGTTCTCCCTCCTCCTCTCTTCTTTCTGAAACCGCATGGTTTTTCTCTTTTTTCCCGCCTCATGTACCCTTCTTCTTTCTTTTTTTCTCATCTTTATTAGGGCCGTTTCCGATTCTTAGGTTTTTCGTTCACACCGATAGCTTTCATTATTTCCCCCTTTTTCTGTACCCATTAGTCTTTTCATTCACCCTTTCAACATACACCGAGCTTTTTTTCCTCTTCTTCAGTCTAGAGGAGGCAGCGTGGGGGGCGGGCCCGTTAACTATGCTTAAGAGGAAGGGCGGAGGCATCCAATTTAGTTTTTGTGTATTTTCCTGCAACTCACCATTCTCCCCTCTCCTCCTCTTTTAGGCCCCTTTCTCTCTCGCCCCCCTTTTTCACTCACTCTTCCCCCCCCATTTTTATTCCCTTTTTTTTTTCATGTTTCCCACTTATGTTTTCCGTCCGCCGCCGCGCCGACTCTTCTTTCGAATTTTTTTTTCAGTTCTGTTCCTTTTCCTTCCATACTCATTCTTTTCTTCCCGTCGCTTTTTTCCGTCGCGCTTCGCTCCAGAAAAAACCCCCACCAGATATCTCGTCCAGAGAAATCGGGAACAACTCAAATAATATTCGGATAAAGAGCAGCTAGAAACATGGCATTCCGAGCGGTCTGAATGAATGTGAGGGATCTCGGCGATTTCCAGCCTGGTCGCGTCACCAGACTCCGTCGGCGTCCCCTGCTCATCATGACCATGTCTCTAGTTATTAGACATGGTCATGAATCAGATCGTCGCGTCCCGTCCCTGGGACCCCATGGGCGCAAATTTCGCGGCAGGTACTACATAGTAGGTCATAGCGCTTTTCTAATTACAAATTTTTAGGGAATTTTCAAAGCCACACAAAACGCTTCTCGTCCGCGAATTCTATATCAATTTTACTATAATCTGCGGGTAGGCTAAAGGCGGCGCACACCCCGCCTGGTAAAGCGGCGCGGCGGGCGCTGCTAACGCGCAGAAGCGCCGCAAGATTTGATCCGCTCCGCCTTTTAGTCCAATTCTCTCTTCTTTTACCACTTTGGTGGGTATGGCTGGCGCAGAAAAAGCGGCGCAATATTGCATGTGCTAAGGATAGGATAGGATAGGATAGGATAGGCTTAGGCTTAGGTATTGGATGCAGAGGGGAGCCTCAGCCTAGCCTCAGCCTAAGCCTACCCTAAGCCTATCCTTAGCCTCTTTCGTCCCTTTTTCTCGCGCTTTTTAGCCCATTACAAAGTGGTAGAGCACAATTGACTAAACAACCGTCATCTTTCCCCCCCTTTTTTCGCCCCTTTTCCCAGCGCCCTCCCCCCCTTTTCCCAGCCCGCCCCCCGCCCTCCGCCTTTTACCCACCCTAATCTCCAGAGATCAGTTTCCTGCTCAAGTCGTGTGTTTCGTGTACAGGTACTCGTCTACTTCTTCTATCAAAGATACTCCTTGCTACGCAGATCTCCCCCTTGAATTCAACGACTCTTTCTATTCTCACCTTTTTTTTTTTTTTTTTTTTGTTGTGTGTTGTTCCTCTCCCTCTTTTTTTTTGGAGTTTTTTTTTTTGTTTTTTTTTTTTTTTTTTTTTTTTTTTTTTTTTTTGCTGTTGCAGTATTCGACTTTCTACTCGTTCAGGGTGTGTTTTGTGTTGTTTGGTAGTTTTTGCGAGAGTTTAGGTTTTGATAATAAGGTTGGTTTGTTTGTATTATTGTTGTATTTCTGGTTTATGTTGGTTTAGTTTTGTCGTGTAGGGGTGTCTTGTGTAGGGTATTATGTAGTGAAATTAAATTGTATTATGTATCTCTGGTCAATTAGGTCAGGCAAACTTAGTACTGTAGGAGATTTCTCGGTTTCTTTTAGTTCTCCCACTTTGTGGGCTATTAGAGGACTTAGGTTCTTAGTTAGGTACCTCTGTTAGTAGCTATCCTATCATCCTATCTATCCTTAGCACATCATATTCGTCGCTTTTTCTCTCGCTTTTTACCCATTACACAGTGGAGGAGTCGATGATAAGGCGTATCTTCCCCGTCCGCTTTTCTCGTGCCTTTTACCAGCTCCGCTCCGTCGCCTTTTCCCAGTCGGTCCCGTCCGTGTCGGTCGCCTTTTACCTGTCGATTATAGTAAATTATATAGCCAATTTCGGACACGTAGAAGCGCTTTTTGTTGTTTGTTTGCTTTGCAAAATTTCCCTGAAAAATTTGCTAATTAGAAAAGCGCTATGTACCTACTATGTAGTACCTGTCCGCGAAATTTCCCATCGCGTTCACAGCTCCTCATGTCGACGTATCTGTATTCATGCCATGTTCTAATATAGGAGTACATGGTTCATGTATGTACGTCCGACGTCGCGTCTCCGTCCCTGGTGCCAAGGCTCAATCCCGAATCTCCTCACCATTCGATTCACACGCTCGGCATCATTTCACCAGATTTTTCTTTCTATCTCTTTATCCCAGTATTTATTTTCAGTTTTGTTTTCCCGTATTTTACTCTGTCGAGGCATATCTTTGCGTTCCCGTCGTTTTTTTTCTTTTGTTTTTCTCAGCGAAGCCGGAAAAAGCGCCACAAAGTATGTATCTCATCGTCGTCACAGAGTAAAATGGGGGGACCAGACTCAAAATAAAATATTGCACACAGAGCACTAGAGGTTTTCTCGTCTTTTTTCGCCCGCCACCAAACATAGTCCCCAACATAGAACACAAAAGTTTTTAGATGACAAATCACCCCCCCCCGAAGGATTAGTGCGTTTTAGTTATCAAAAACCGTCCTCCACTTTTTCTCCCACAAACATCGGACCCAGCTTTTGTTTCCTCCCTCTTGAGTGGTAATAAAGAGTATTTGGGTCAGCGTGGGGGAGAGGGAAGGAGGGACGGGGAGGGAGGAGGGTGGAAGCCCAATTTGTGTTTTTCTTGTTTGGTCCGGACCACTTATGTTTGGTCCGGCCAGCCGGCCGTCCAAAATATCAACTAAAAAACCCTTAAATTGGCCGATGCTCTTCCGCCCTTCCTCTTAAGCATAGGATTAACGGCGGTGCTCCCTCGTTCTCTCTCCCCCACGCTGACCCTAATCCTCTTTATGACCACTGAAGAGAGAGGAAACAAAAGCTCGTCCGTTTCGTCCGATGTCTTGGGCTGGGACGAAAAAGTCCGGACCGCCGGCCCATTTTGGAGCATGAGAAACGCACTAATCGGCCGGCCGGCTGGTCCGGCCCTTTTGGAGTTTCTCTCATGCTCCAAAAAGGCCGGACCAGCCGGCCGGCCGAAATTTTGGAGCATGAGAAACGCACTAATCCTTCGGCCGGCCGGCTGGTCCGGCCTTTTTGGAGCACGAGAAAAACCCTTCAAGACATCGGACGAAACGGACGAGCTTTTGTTTCCTCCCTCTTGAGTGGTCATAAAGAGGATTAGGGTCAGCCTGGGGCAGAGGGAAGGAGGGAGCAGGTATGAGAGAACAGAACAGACTCAAGAGGAAGGCGACGGGCTTGGCCAATTTGTGTTTCTCATGTTTGGTCCGGCCCACTTATGTTTTGGTCCGTCCCGCCGGCCGCGAAAAAAGCATGAGAAAAACCCCTAAACAATATGCTTGCCATTTACAGCGGCTGTTGCTGCTGCTGGTCCATCCATACTCCAGTAGAAGCGCCAAGCCAGAGCGAGCAGACGCAGGGGCAGACCTTTAACTGCCCTCTGCCTCTGCGCGTGCTCACTCTGTCTCTCGCTCCTCCTTCCTTCAGTTCCGACTCCAGCTTCCCCACAGAACCTTCTCGCCGAATATCCACCAATCTTCCCACAGAAGCCATGATTCAATCGTTAGAATTATATTTCAAATCAATAAACAAAGAACAATAAAAACAAGCACCGCCGTCTTCTGTTGGGCACAAGACGTAGAACACACATACTGTACATAATCACTGAGCAGCCACGAACACGTTTTTTTTTATCCAAGATGACTGCTCTCTCTCTACTGACACTCATGTTATGTCTCAATATGCAAATGAGGTCGCTCGCGCGCGTCTTTGAACTCTTTGCCCAATTTGTGTTTCTCATGTTTGGTCCGGCCCACTTATGTTTTGGTCCGTCCCGCCGGCCGCGAAAAAAGCATGAGAAAAACCCCTGAGAAAAACCCCTTAGAAAGACAAAATCTGGCGCAAATTGATTCCCAAGCAGCGCTGAATCGAAAGGGGGGGGGGGGGGGAGGGGGGGGGTCTCGACGATTTGTCAGCCATTTTTGTTCGGTCTGTGTGTGGTGTATGTTGGGAATGCTGCACAGGCGTTGGGCAGCATCAGTACTGTATTGCCGTTGCCGGTATAACTTCCCAATCCACTTTGGACCCACCCTCGCGTTCTGCCACTAGCTGTGATGGGTCCCGCCACGAATCCGTCTAAAGGGTACGGTAACGACGAAGCGTGCAGCTTTTTTTTCTTGTCTTCTGCTGCTCGCTCGGCGTTACCGTACTCTTTAGAGGCATTCGTTGCGGGACCCATCACAGGTAATGGCAGAACGCGAGGGTGGGTCCACAGTTGATTGCGCCATTGGCAGACGCTGGTTGCGCACAATTTTTGTGGGTAGTCGCTAGCTACAGTACTTGTTAGCCCTCTTTATGCCCCGGTAGCGGTACCATAATATGTGGGTGTTGCGGGTTTTGACGAATGGACAACAAACCGACAACACCCATATATAAACGGACAGCTACGGACAAAAGCTGAGGGACTTTGCTGCCTACAATGGGGCGCTTCAGACGTGCTCCGAGTTTGCTCCGAGCGAGTTCGCTCATGGCGCGTTCACCAGACGTCCGTTACGTCCGTAAATCATCAGTCGTCGTCCGTCAAATCCGTAAAACGTATCTAGGAGTACATGGCACACCGCAAACAACCATGTACTCTAGATACTTTTGACGGACGGACGGACGTAGACGGACGTCTTGAACGCGCCATCAGAGTTTGGAATGACTTATCCTATGCCAGGTCTTATACTGTAGTGCAACAGCCGAATACCGATGTTTACTTCGATCCATTGCTTTTTATAGGAATCGGGCAATCGAATGCCGCACCAACCGGACAAGATATTTTTGCCATACGGCATCCCCGCGAAGAAGTTGCTGACTGAGTTCCGTAATTTGCACCCGGAAATTTCCGTTTCCTTGGATTACTTTCGGCGAGTCTTCAGGCACCGCTTTTCGCATGTCACCATAAACGTAAGGCACCATACCGTAAAGCGTAAAGCCACTAGAGATGTAACAGGGGCGGGCATATTTTTGGCTCCGGCTCCGGTATAATGAAGGTGGATCCGGTACAGGATCCACGGTCTATCTTTTTCACTTTTCTTTACTAACTGTCATTGCAAAAATATGAGGTTCTTCCATCAAAATTGATCAAAAATTATTGCAAAATATTTGAAAGAGACTGTTGTTCAGCTCTCAGGCAACTGCATTTGAGTCAAAATTTGTCTCTATATCTTTTTCACTTCATGTTCATGCATTTTGACAGCAGCACATTTTATTCCTTCATTAGTTTTGCTATGTATAGCATTTTCTAGGCTTGATCCGGCTCCGCAGGGGCAATTTTTCAGGTCCGGCTTAGTACTTTGAAAAAAATTCGCCCTGTTACATCTCTAAAAGCCACCTTTCCCGTCATTACTGTCAACAAGGTGTAGAACTGTTGACACTTTGTTTTGTGTCATATAACAAGAAAACGAATAATGGTCCAATATTCCAATCAAACTGACAACAGTTCTGCAAACTGTGCATTATTTGACAAACTTTGCGAGATTGTGCGTTGTGACGACTGTCCAAGTCAAGTGCTCCGTGGGACGTGCATATACCGTATTGTGTATATCCCGAGTCCGCAGGGGAGCTGAACGTTGCTCTTTTTATATTGCGACCAGACCAGACTGTAATGCGGAACACTGTTCTGCGCATCCCCGACTGGTGCAGAGCAGTATTCATCCACACCTGTGTTTTTTTCTTGTGTTCTTGCAGAAAAAAGGAGGCTTTAGTTGTCATTTCTGCAAGTCAGCGAAGGACGATTGGAGAAAATATGCACGCGCGGATCCGGAACGCGCAGAGCAGATACAAGGGGCGATGGATCATCATTGGAATTTGGCCAGGTATATGGATATTCGCCTTAGTCCATGAGCGGTTGTCGTTTTCGACCCTAGCCACTTCCATACCAAGCTAAGATGCCTATTAGCCTGCTTGGGGTGCATTGTACCCTGTTTTGACCTCAATTATGCCCTAAAACACGTGCTTTTGACCTAAAAATATGCCTCTGCGCACCTCTCAAAAACATAAAAAATACCCTATGCATAGCCCCCCCCCCCCTATTCATAGCCCCATATAGGACCGGGGCTATGCATGGGTAAATACGGTATTACAACAGCTCAAATTCGGCGGGGAGGCCGAAAAGGACAACCGCTCTTGTGGAGCAAGGCGAATACATAAGAGTCGCTGGTCATCCAGGGTTTCGTGGTTCGGTCGCCACGCACATATAAACGAAAACAGTGAGCAGGCGCGTCGCTTGTCTACTGCTGTCGTGCCCTCAACGGGACCGAAGTACGTTTCACTTTGTAGTACTGTTGGACGCTTGAGTATGTTTGTGTTCCGGTCAAGCTGGTCTGGCCATTAGAGAGTTCGTACAGAACTCACGTCGTGTTGCGTAAAAAAGAATCATGGTATAAAATTTCCCTTTCTCGCCTTGCTTTGTGTGCTGTGCTCCTATCCTGTAGGAGTATGCAAACTGCGCATTACGACTTGAGTTCCATGCGAACTCTCTGTTGCCAGTGCCATACATTTAGATGGACCATTATGCAGTATGTACTAGTAAACGCGATTGGGTTGGTCGTTAGCGACCCCGCGGTATTTAGTGAAAAAACTGTCGATGGGTGCCTGCGGGGTCGTCGACCTTGTTCAATCATCTGGGAGTGGAAAAGGAGCAGAGTGAAAAGAAGAACTGACAGCAAAATGACGTCGACGACCCCGCAAACACCGATCCACACGTTCACTGTATACCAGCCAAGCGTTACCTATCGTGAAGAGCCACCATCCCGGACTGAAGAGTGGCTTGCAACTGAAACCCCACGTTTTCGGTTGTTGGACTTTTGGACGGGCGCTTTGTTCTACTACGATCTGCAGGACTTCCCGCACGACAGCAATTACAACTGCACCGTCATTCTGGAGGTAATATGAATTTGATAATTACACACTATTCACCACCCACACGCATGTAACATTTGGTTCAAACTGTTCATTCAAAAGACCATCCGTCAAAATTTGCCTGAAATCGCCTCCATGGCTGTGGGCGAAACCCCATCGCATTCTTTTGGTCGATCGTATTTTGTTGATAGCAAAATTGTTTCGGCGTTGTTGGCGGCTACCTGTCGTCTCTTTTGCAACAAAATCAAATCAACATAAAGTAGGAAACTTCCTATTTCTGCTTCGGGTCATTTCCGTTCCAAACAAATGTTGAAATAATATCCACAATCGATATGCAGTAACGCGATTGGGTTGGTCGATGGCGACCCCGCGGTATTAGTGAACGTGTGGATCGGTGTCTGTGTGGTCGTCGACGCGTCATTTTGTTGTCAGATCTTCTTTTTCACTCCCTCTTTTGACACTCCCAGATGATTGAACAAGGTCGACGACCCCGCACACACCTTTCCAAAGCGTCACTACTCACTACATACATACTATAAATACCGCGGACGCGGAGTCGTTATCGACCAACCCAATCGCGCTACTGCATTATAGTCCATAAAGCAAAACACATCGCACAGAAGCTATAAAAATGGGACGGGGATTTCGCCCCACGCCACGGGGGCTCGTTCGACTGGTGGAAATGGAATGGCCGGACGACGGACGTTGAAGGCCATGAAATGGTATGTGCGTGTGCCGTGGTGGGTATTCGTACTTATTTGTGGCACATTTTGAATCGGTGCCGCTGGGTCATCGACGTTTTAGGAGTGGGGAAGGAACAAGGAGTGATAATATATGAGAAACGTTGACGACCCCGCACGCAATCACCGATTCTTTTAATACGCAGCACGGGCTGTAGTTACACAGTTTTCTCTTGCTAGGCTAGTACCCTATGCTATGCTGGATGTGTCGCGCGCGACTCGAGCTCATCCTTTCCCCTGTTTTGCAGAAAAGCGAAACTGTCCCATTAAGCTACTACTATGTGGGCGTGGGGCTATTTTGGGCTGGGCTGGTTTGGCCTAGTTCGTTTCTTTCATTCCCTTCCCTTCCCACCGTTTTCTCTTCCCCTTGCCAATACCGGGCTCTTTGATCGGTATACTAATCCCCTCCCCCCCGGTTCTTTCCATCACCCGAACATTTTTGCCCACAATGCATCAATCGCGAAAACAACTCCGACTTTTTACTATACTGTTCGTACGTACACGCAAACGCCAAACCAATGCGTTTCAATACATGCCAAAAACAGAAACACATTCACCATTATGCACAATGGTATGTTATTTTGAAAAATGTTACCGTATTTTTGGGTGTATATCCCCCATTGTATACCCCCCGTGTATAACCCCCATTGGCAACACATAAATTTTGCCCAGCGAAGTATTCCCCCCTGGTGTATAACCCCCATGAACTGGAAGGTACCTAGCCTACCTATAAGCTGGTCATACGCTAGCTAATAGCTACTCCTACACCAAACTACTATGCCTAGCTAGCTGAGCATGTCTTGTCTTGTACTAGAATAACCCTGTTTTGACCGCGATTATACCCTAAAACACTTACTTTTGACCTTTATAAAAACATGCCTCTACACGCCTCTCAAAAGCAGAAATTTTTCCCATGTATATCCCCCCAGTGTTTAACCCCCTATCAGACCTCTCGATTTTGGTATAGCCCCGGTGCTATACACCCAAAAATACGGTATGTTATGAGTGAAACAAGAGTACGTACATTCACACATTGGGTTGTGGCATGGCCGCAGTAATCCTACGTACATTGTGGCACATGTAAGTCTACAAGATACAGCGGTGACGTTTCCTTCTGTCATGTCGGGCGAGAATCAGTTTGAACTCCTGCACTAGTTGTTCAGCTTCTTCCGGGTCGCGCAATTTCAGTTGTTCTCCGATAGACTGGTATTGAGAGTCCCAGTCAAGTTCCTCATCATTTCCTTGCGGTATTCCTGTGTCATTGCCTTGTACCTCTGGCTGTGGCAGAGAGCGAATGAACCTCTCGTTCTTTCGCATGAAGCGCAGCTGCGCTGGCGTGATTGGAACCTGTAAAAAACACACTGAAAATATGACACAATTTTTTTTGACTTGCTTGATTGCTTCCAGCTGTAGGCTTGAGCTGCAACATTTCTAGTCTCCCTCCCACCTATTGAGATTTTGCCTTTCGTTGTTCACTCGTTATTCTGTTTGGATGTATGCAAGCGTGACAGTGTACATACACAACCTTTATGGCATACAAGGCTGTACGTACAGTTCAAGGCCATTTGCGTACGGATGCACGAGAACATCTTTCCTCTCACCCCCAATGAAAATTGACCAGACACACCTGACTTGCTGCCCCACTAGAAGAAGCCGCGGCCATATCCACTTGCTGGGCTTGTTCACCGGATTCTTCCTGCTGGCGGGATACAAAGTTTCCACAGATCTCAGCTGTCACCTTATCAAAGTCAGCAGGAGGCATTGAGGTCATCAATGCAAAATTGCGAGAATTGGCCAGCCGCTTGCAAACTGAAACCCATTCCTGCGCTCTCCACTTAGCCTTACGCCTACAGGCCCTGCACGCTTCTAGTGGCTTAGGCTCTTCCCGCTCTTTATCCTGCTTCTTGGCTTGTCGGCGCTGATTACGTTGACGATTGTACGCTCGCGTTTTGAAGTCGTCAAGTGCTTCCTGTACTGCTGGCATTTCTGGAAACTTCTGGCATACACGAAACCACAAGCGGAATGTCGATGCCCGTCGCTCCTTCTTTTTAAAACCGATCTTGTGATCCGGGTGGTTGTCAACAATGAGGCGAATGTACTATAAAACAACAAACGTGTGTACGTACATGTACATGACTGGCATTCACGGCGGTAGCTTCACGCATACTACTTTGTACACGAGGGGCATCAGCATACCATGAGCAAAAGTCACAAGGTTTTATACGGTACTTACTATTAACACCTACCCCGAGGAAGCGTCATTGTTGACAAACGAAAATAATTTTGTTGTCCGTTTTTATATGGTGTTGTGGGAACGGACAACAATTTTTTTCCGTGTTTGTCAACAATGACGCTTTCTCGGGGTAGATGTTAAGTACTTTACGATAAAAGTAAAAAAAAATTGTGACAGGGGAAATTTCGGGCACGCAAAACAAAAAAATATGTCCGAAAATTTCAGCTACAATTTTTGCATTGAAATAAAAAAGCATGCCAAATGCCAGCCAGTATTCGTCCTACCTTTTTGTAAGCGGCTGTTGTTTTTTCATCACTCAAGAAAGCTGCAAATGCTTCTCGATCCTTCGTTAGGCTGCCGTCGTGCAGAAGAATTGAATCATGACTGCTGTTGGTGGAATTGGGACTGTGCTCTTGATTGGTTTCTGCCACGTCTTGCAGTATCTTCTTTTTCTTCGGCTGTTGGGGCTTAGCTCCCTTCTGGTTGCTGCTGGTGACTTGCGTGGTATCTGCGACGTCTTTTTTCTTCCGCTGTTGGAGCTTGCCTCCTCGCTGAACTCCCTTCGCGTTGCTGCTGGTGACCATCTTCTTGAGGCTGCTGCCAGGGTTGATAAAGCTGAATGCTGTGGATGTGGATGGCCGCGAACTAGTGTTATCGTCGATGTCACCATCAATGTTGTAGCCATCAGATGAGACAACAGCCATGGTTTCAATGTTAAAAGCGAAGAACAAGAAGGCTTCCCTTTTGCCTCACATCAAAAACCGAAGCCAACTCCTTATTGCAAGCTTAGGTGTTAGGTCTCACCAGGAGGCCCCGCCCCTTTGCCGGCGCTTTAGACATAGAAAGCCGGCTGAGGTGATTTCGTTGGGAGCAATGAGCTACTAGGCGTTGATTGAGGCATGTACTCCTAATTGCCCATGTACTCCTAGAGAGAAAATGCCCACTTCTTTTTCTCTAGGTTTACATGACTTACTCTAGGAGTTCATGATTCAATCAACGCCTATTTGTTGGGAGGTTATTAAGGTATGACCCATCAGTAAAGGGAGCAGATCAGTTATAATTGCAAATTGCATTTCACAGCAATAGGGGTCCGTCATATATCACGTGACGCCACCAGGGGGGGGGGGGGGGGGGGGTCGGCCAAACGTCACGAAAGCGTCACGTTACTGGGGGGGAGGGGGGTACGGCCAAACGTCACGTGACGCCGATTTTGTACAGCAAAAATTATCCCTATGCGTATATACTTACAGTGTACGTACGTACTGTATTGTCTAACTTTACAGAGTTGGCAGTAGGCGTGGCCCTCTATCGGTTGGGCTCCGCGCGAAACTTAGTAGTCGCCTTTCTAATCTTGGTCGTGGTCACTTTGTGGGAGGACACAAACAACGTCATATTTTTATTTATGAGAAACGTAGCACAAAACTTGCCCAACATCGCCTTTAGCTTTCAAATTACATACGCACGCACGCTCAATTTTGACCAACGTACTATCTGTGCGTACTACTAATTGCGTGATCTGTGAAAAAGATCGGCGACCGAAAAGTTTAGTAGCAGCTGTAGCAAGAATATGCAAGTGATGGACAATGACCGAGAGGATATCGATTTTCGCCCAAATTTCTTCATCATGTACATAAAACTGCCAACTCTGCAAAGTTGTACAATACATACTATAGTCTGGCCAATAGCAGTTGGCACCTGAACTCAAGGCGCATTGCGTAAAATAGATTAGTTAGTTGCACTCAAATAGTAGTTTATGAACTCCTGAACTCCACTCCTGAACTCCAATAGTTTATGCCTAAACCAACCAATCATGCCACAACTGCCACTTTTGCAAGCAAAATTTGTTCGCTATGGTACCACGGCATAACAATCGGGTTGAAAAAACAAGCGAGACTTGAAATTGTCCATTGACATCTACCAACACTGTATCTATCGTTTCTTGTCCAAATCTTGCAGCAAAATGCAACTCTAAACTGATCTTCTACGCTGGTGGGTCTAACGTTCTGAGTAGAATATGGTTTCATAGTTCAAAAAATCCTGCACCACTTCATCGCCTGCGCGTTTTCCAAAAGCTGCGTCGCGCCTGCGCCTTTTCGTCGTTGCCTGCGCTTGCGCCTTGCGCTACATTTATTTACATGTACTCCAGGTGTTCGATTTCGCTGAGTGGTTATGTTGAGTGGTTATTGGGTGGTTATTGGGAGGTTATTAAGGTATGACCCATCAGTAACGGAGATCAGTTAGAATTGCATTTCACAGCAATAGGTGGCCAGGAAGCAGTATTGGCAGGTAGATACAGTGTCGGCAGACGTCAAAGGCGAATCACATGTCTCGCTTATTGTTCATGTCTCACACAGGAGTCAAGCCGAAACTACACCTTTTCGTTGTGGGTCAAACCTGCTTCATTGGGTAAAGATGGCCATGGCCTCGATCGTTACGCCAGGGTACCGCAGCAGACAAATTATGCATGCAAGTGGCAGTTGTGGCATATGAATGATTGGTTGTTTTGTGCACAAACAAGGTTAGGCTAGACAGAGGCTGTGTACACAGGCTAAGGCTTAGGCCTAAGCCTGAGCCTAAGCTTAGCCTAAGTATGTAGGAGTGGAAGTAGTGGAACACAAGACACAATCGTGGCAATAATACAAAAATACCACATAACGTACCTCAGCGTTGTCAGCAGAACACAAAAGAGCAAGACTTCAGAGTCAAGACACAATAACCTTGAATTAGGCTATTGCCACTACTGTATGCAAAAATTTGTCCCGCTATGGTACCGCGGCGTAATGATCGGGTGCCATCTTTGCCCAATGAAGCAGGTTTGACCCACAACGAAAAGGTGTAGTTTCGGCTTGACTCCTGTGTGAGACATGAACAATAAGCGAGACATGTGATTCGCCTTTGACGTCTGCTGACACTGTATCTACCTACCGATACTGCTTCCTGGCCACCTATTGCTGTGAAATGCAATTCTAACTGATCTCCGTTACTGATGGGTCATATCTTAATAACCTCCCAATAACCACCCAATAACCACTCAACATAACCACTCAGCGAAATCGAACACCTATGTACTCCTTTGCAAAATGTGTGTTTCGAGTGGGCAACAACGAATCCGCGCAGAACGCAGAGCCGCAGAACGCAGAATAAATTGCGCAGAACGCTGAGACGCAGAATATAGGGTGTAAATGGCGCAGAATCTTTTTGTATGGCAATCCCTTAGCGTGCTGCGAAGTTTAGAAGGACGATTCAGCCATGTACTCCTAGAAATCAGGGCGCCACGCGCGCCTGCGCAAGGCAAAATTCACTCAAAATCTGAGTGGTAAACTAAGTTTGCCAAACTCAATTTTTAGAAATCTTCTTGGTAAATTAAAAGTGCCACTCCCAATAATGTCTCATTCGAAATGGATGCTGAACACCAACGTTTGCACTGCGTTTCCACTACAAACACGGCTTGAATGCTGATGCAGATGTCAATACGAATGCCAACTGTGATGGCTTAACATTAGACCCATAAGCAAAGAAATCAGTTGGAGTTGCATTTCGCTGCGGTTTGTATTTCATTGCATTTTAGGCTAAGGCTTAGGCTTAGGTATTGGATGCAGAGGGGTAGGCCTCAGCCTAAGCCTCAGCCTAAGCCTCAAAGTCCATCTGTCGGCCTGCGCAAAATAGATATAACCATTCACTGCCCAGCGCCAGTCACTTCAAACACCTCAATGGATCTTCTTCACTGATGGGTTGAACGTTAATGCAACCTCCCAGATAACCCCCTGACCTCCCAATGATAACCTCCCACCAAATTTACCTCATTATGGCTTCTTGCCAGGGTGCTGTGCTGACCTTTGACTGCACTAATGCAAGCTTTTGGGAGTGGCACTATTAGTTTACCAAAAAGTTTTTGAAATTTTGAGATTGGCAAACTAACTTTCCCACCCAGGTTTTGGTGGGCGCGTACAGCTCTCTAGGAGTACATGTCTGGATGCGTCTTTTCTAAACATCACAGCACGCTAAGCAATCAGTATTCTGCGCCATTTACTCCCTGTATTCTGCATCTCTGCGTTCTGCGCAATTTATTCTGCGTTCTGCGGCTCTGCGTTCTGCGCGGATTCGTTGTTGCCTTTCGAGTGCGCTTCTACTAAAACGCAAACTGTCCAAACTAGCAAACCGAGATCACTAAAAGGCAAACTTATTAAGAGGCAAACCAAGCTGCACTGTGAGGTTAATTTTCAATGCTTATTGTTTGTCCGCGGCCGGGGTTGTGGGTATTATTTGCGGGAACAGGAACAGGTACGTGTCCATTCAGATCCAACAATGCACAGAACATACCCCCAAAAAAACGAAAAAGCACAGAACAAACCCCAACCCCGAAAACAGGCACACGCCATTATTTTACCATCGAAACAAAAAGAGAGTCTCAAAAGTCCGGTAAACTCCGTCCAAAGGGCGGGCGTGTCTCGCCGCGGCAATAAAACACAGAACAAAAGTCGCGCCTATCTCAAGCGGTGTAAAAATTGTCTTACCCCCGCATTTGGTGTAACTTGATTTTTAGCAACTTTCGGCTTGCTTGACAAGCACAGAGCGGGCCGGCGGCCGGCTTTCTATGTCTAAAGCGCCCGCAAAGGGGCGGGCAATAAGGAGTTGGCTTGATCGGTTTTCAACGTGGGGCAACAGGGAAGCAAAGCCAACCCTTCCTGTTGTAAAGTAAAGCAGGCAGGCTGCAAACAGTGTTATTGGCACAGCACCAAGGTCAAACTGCGAGTCTTTGATTAGCTACTAGCACATCAATATTGGGTGAATAATAATCATTTATAGTTCAAAATGACCGCAAAGCTTTGCCCAACTTTTCTTGCAAAAAATTTTGACCTGTTGTCGCTCATATTTTTGCACTTTAATTAGAAATGTTTGGCTGGCTAGTTAAAGCAACTTCGCAAGCTGCTGCCTTCCTTTTGTTCGGCGCTTTGGACATATGAAGACGGCCGTCAGCCGCCACAAAAACACAAGACCATGCGCCCATCTCAAGCGGTGTACAAAATTGTCTTACCCCCGCATTTGGTGTAACTTGATTTTTAGCAACTTTCGGCTTGCTTGAGCACAGAGCACGCAGCCCACAAAAACACAGAACAAAAGTCGCGCCTATCTCAAGCGGTGTAAAAATTGTCTTACCCAGCGCATTTGTAACTTGCTATTTAGCAACTTCGGCCAAGTCTATGCTTGACAGCACAAGAGCACAACAGTCGAGCAGCCGACCCAATGGACAATAGATACTTAGTATTAAACTATTGTATGTAGATGGAAAAGTATGTACCAGACATGCTCGCCTCTGGCAGACTACCGGATTTTTGGGTTCCGACAGAGGGCCTAAACGGAAACAATTACAATCTCCCCAACATTTTTTCTCTTCCCAACACTGTTGGCCGTTGGGTGAGCCAAATCTGAACTGTCTCGCGCCCCACTCTATCGCACTGGCGCGTTCACCAGACGTCCCTCCGTATCCGTCAACTTATATGGGGTGACGAGGATGGACGAACTGATGGGTTGACGAATGGACGGACGTCTGGTGAACGCACCATCACAGTAGTACAGCGCGCAGAGTACTGGCCTCGCATACTGGGCGTTGGTGTGTGTGTGTGTGAGTAGCAGTATGTATACATACATACTACGTACATATGTACTGTACGTACGTAAGTACGCAGGGTAGCATACTATACGTATGTGCTACAATATGATTAAATCGTGGTGAAAATGCAATGGCGATATTATTGGATTACTTTTCTAGGAATTGCTTTTGGTGAAAGGACCGTTACCGCGACACCTGCACCTGCAGTTGGACAACACCTGTGGCCAAAATAAAAACCAATTCGTTCTCGCGTTCCTGGGTGTCCTTGTTGAACACAAGATATTCGACTCGGTAAGAAACAGATACATGCAAATGAAAAAAGGATTAACCGATACTGAATATACGGTACCTGTCTACTCCATTCATTTATGCGCATGCATGCGCATGAAAAAAGGAGCTCCAGTACACAGATGCGCATTTTTGAAGTGCCGGTCGCCGCTTTTGAGCACATTTCCTCATAAATGCGCATGAATGCGCGCCTTAGGTACTGAGCTCCTTTTTCCGTGCGCATGCATGCGCATAAATGAATGGAGTAGGCAGGCATATTCAGTATCGGTTAACTCGTACAGTATAGCGTTAAACACAGATATTGAACGTCAATGCAGATATTGGCGTTCAACGCTGATGTATTAGCGTTTGATGCGATACAGTACGTATGTGTAGTGAACTGAACACTGACGCAAACTTTCGAATAATACACACAACAATGTACACGGCACGGCGTAATGTGTGTATACGGATTATGGTGTTTTTCCAATGGTCGTTCGCACACTGCGTTGATAGCGCAGCGTCCCCAACTGGAACCCCCGTCCCCCACCTGGGGGACGCCTTTCAACAGGTTGGAGGCGAAACGCATAAAGCGCCCACCAAAAAGAAACTATGTGAATACTCAAAAGACGTTGAGTGGGCATCTCTTAGCGTACCCCACTTGGGGGACGGCTTCCCCCAGTTGGGGAACGTGGGTCCCAGTCGGGGGACGCTTTTGGCTCATCGGGCGTAGCTCTGTGCACGGCTTTTGCTCACAGATTCACAGTCCTTCTATAGGTCTTTGTGTCGATGCATCCCATCCCCAGCATGTGATGTGTACATAGGCTACCGTCGCATTCCTGCTGAAGGGCCACACGCATCAAGTGCTGGACCAGGCGTTCTCCGTCGTTGGCCAGCGCTTGGAAGCGGACAGTAAGCATGGCGGCGTCATGTCGGTTCAAGATTTGGAGAGGACGCTGGAGTCTTGCTACACAGCGCCGGATGCAAACGCAAAGATTGGCGTGATGACCTACGACGGCCAGGGAATAAAGCCGCTTGCAAAGAGGTACCATGATATCAATACAGGAGTTAGGGTACTGTCACTGTGGGGTAAACCCGGGCACGGGGGTAAACCCGGACACCTTTTATATCTCAGCAGCCATACGACCGATTGTGACAAAGTACATATTCTACCAAGCGATTCATTGAACTCTGCTCTTTCAAATACGCCACCGCGTACTGAAACTGCAAGTTCAGAAAAGCTACGTACTACATAGATGTCACGGTTTTCCCCGTGTCTGGGTTTGTCCCACAGTACCCTCTATGTTTTTATGAGATGATGGAGCAGGCAGGGACGAACAGAACGGTTGTACAATGACAAATACTCCATTGCAATAGTAGTTCGGCGATTGGTATGCCCATCTCTTGCATACGGTGAATGCAAATAGTAGGCATGCCCGCTGTTTCTATGTACATTAGCGTCGGGCCTACGTGCGAGTCTTATTTTACTTTTTTGTTCTAGAGTGCGCAAAGTGTACGCCATCAAGCAATGGCTCAAACCGTACGCCACGCCGTTGCATGACCTTTCGGACTCTCACCTCTTTCGCATAACGCGGGAAGAACTCACAGGACGAGCGGTGCTTCACTGCAAGCAGTATGTCAGCACACAACTCTGGTTACCGCTGGAGTACGAGAAGCCCATCTACTTACTGAAGACGGAAGTCCCAGCGGGCTCTTTTCCCAATATTGTGAAGCCAACGCCCACAACTCGGGCATCGGTAGGTAGAATGTATTATTTTCTTATTTGTCCCACCAATCATTGCACTGAAAAGTGAGGGGGAGGGATCAGCTCGGTAGAGAAGAGAAGACTACTGTAGCTTCATGGAATAAAACCCAAAAACTTAGTTAGATTTTGCTATATAAACTCAAAGTCGTGTTGTGCTGTCGCTGCCATTCCCACCCCGTACCCACGCCCACCCAATCACGATTCAGTGCAAACGGAATGCATACCGTTTACCTGTGCATAGCCCCGTGTACTGTAGGGTACCTGAACCTACCTACGTAGCTGGTCATAGCCAGCCACTCCCACGCCAAGCTAAGATGCTTGCTAGCCTGCTAGCCCCATATACGTAGGACCTCTCCATTTTTACATACCGTGTATTACCGGATGCATAACCACCCCCCAATGCATAGCCCCATATTAGCGAAACATAAAAAGTGTCCTATGCATAGCCCAGCTGGCTTGTACAGTAGATATCTAGCTTGGTGTGGGAGTGGCTATGGGTAGCTTATGACCAGCTTGCATAGGTTGCACCTCTCAGAAACGTGAAAAAATGTCCCATGCAATGCATAGCCACCCCCTATGCATAGCCCCGCCCCACCCTATGCATAGCCCCACCCTATGCATAGCCCCATATAGGACCTCTCGATTTTTGCATACATAACACCATGTGGCTATGCACCAGCAAATTACGGTACAGGCAAATACGGTATGCACATTTTTTATTAATTGTGTAGCGTATTCTATGTAGAGTCAAGAGTGTGCCGTATACTGTCGTAGAATCAGAGAGCTGGTGGAGGAGATGAAGTGGTGGCGAGCCGGGCGGAAATTGCGCTGAAAATTTGCTCCAACGGTTTAAAAAACGCAGTGTTTTCGGAAGAAACCGCCCTAGAATGGAGAAAGTTCGCGGAAGAAGAGCACGAGTTGGCCTTATACTGGGCAGACGTCCCTAACATCGGTATGCGTACAATGCGATGTATCAGAACAGAAGCGTGTTATACTGTTACAGTACTAGTTTATATGCACAGTAGAGATGGGCCGAGACTGCTTTGTTGCTGAAAACGAGACCGAGTCCGAGACTTAGAATTTTTTCCGAGACCGAGACCGAGAGTCTCGGTCCATCTCTATTGTAATGCACAGCTCAGGTAAAACAATATTTAGTGTTGCTTCAAATACAGTAGCACTTCTATGTATGTACAATACAAAATATGCGTGTCCTTTTATATTTATAGCTACTGAAGAAACCAGCGGCAAGAACCGACGTGTGCTGGGGATCTGTCAAGAGTTTGACCCAGAGCCTGCTATCGTAGGCTTGCGCAAGCGGGTGGACCCCGACACGGGAGCAAGGGTGGAAGAGAAAAGCAGGGGAGAAGGGCGGGAGGAGGATCGCTTTGATTTCCTGCATCCCTACCTACAGGCGGCTGTCAAGCTTCAGACTGGGGAGACATACAAGCCGGTATGTTGTCATACATTGTGATTTTTTCTCCTTGGATGATTTTGATTACTTTGCCAAATTTCGACAGGTTCCTACAGGCAGATTTCGCTCAAATTTTTCCCCACATCTTGCCGAACATTTTGGTAGTGTACAGTAGTGATACATACGTACTTCCCCTCTTCCTTTCAAAATGCAACCTCGCGCTTTTTCAAGTTATTCAACCCACTTTTTTACTGCCAAATGATTGAAAGTCTCTTGTTGGAGTCAAACGGCTCTTTCCTGAGAAAATCAAAGTTGTCCAGGAGAAAATCACCCCAGTTCATTTCATGCACAGAAGCTACTAGTACGTAAAACGTGTAGTGCTTGTAGAAGGGCCACATCTTGTACAGTATACTGCAGATACGTAGGTACTATATATGCGCGTTTATAGGTTGATTTTGACATATGCAGTTCAGTTATATATCCTTAGAGCGGTGCATACTATACATGCTACGTACAGTATAGGTGCTAGTACTTTCGGGTGGAAAGAAGACCGACCAAAGGACGGACAGACATTCGCCTCTGCCTGTGCTAAACGCTATTCATCACCGCTATCTTGAATAGGGGCGGCGTCTGCGCGCGCCCCCAAAGAAGGACGTAATGAAAAGGGCAGGACGCCCTCCGCCTCCATGCTATTTTCCCGCCATACAGTAGGTGTGGAAAAGTCTGCCATTCAAATGTGTGGTTGCTTTGTTGTAGGTGCGAGCCGGTGGGACAAAGCGAAAGCAGACACAGCCGATCGGTGAACTGGTGCCTGGGGAATACGTGTTGACGGCTCCAGATGAAAATTGGTGTGAAGAGAACGAAGCAGACATCCGGTACGGTACTATACTGTGGTATTGCTCCGCGCTATTTAACACCTACCCCGAGGAAGCGTCATTGTTGACAACAACTCGTTCATTTGTTGTCCGTTTGTTGTCCGTTTTTGTATGGTTGTTGTCGGCTCGGACAACAACGGTACAAAAACGGACAGCAAACCGACAACAAACGGACAACAAGTTGTTGTCGGTTTGTTGTCCGATCCGATCCGACAACACCCATGTACAAACGGACAACAAACGGAAAACAAATCTGTTTCGTGTTGTCAACAATGACGCTTCTTCGGGGTAGGTGTTAATGCAAACTCGCTGCACAGGCGCTTGAGTACATGTATGTGTGGCAGTTTTGAATGCCAATGGCAGCGCAGCAGTTCTACAGTACATAGTTATTATTTTTGGTAGTACGTACTCTCACTTCATACTGTTGGTGGCTGTGTACATGCATTGATGTACGTATGTACATACATGCTTGACAACCACACATAAATATCAAATTCAGATATTTGTATGTGTTGTCGACGAAGGCGGCAAAATATATGCAGCGCTATTGCAATACACGGCTGATTGTTTCTTTTGTCGTTTCAGTAGCCCCTGGATTGCTCAAATCACCCAGGTCGGTGAGGCGGTGGAGGAGGAAGAGGTGGAAGAGGCGGATCAGGTCGAGGTCCGGTGGATGGACTGCGACGACCGAGGCCGCTACCGTCTAACTTCAATGATCAACACAATTTCCCGACAGTCCGTCCTTCTGGTGGGTCCTTATGAGCGCTTTTTCACGAAGCTTGGCTTCATGTCTGTGCAAGCGAAGAAGCTGACATCGGAAAGTATCGAGGAATTCCTGCGGGCCACGGCTATCAAGCGGAAACGGTAAAGGGTTGTCATGTCAGTATGTTATGTTGTCCCTGGTTGAACAAACAAAATATTCGATATTCTTGGCGTATTCTTGGGTCGCACATATCGCAAAACTTGTCTGTTTTAATAGAGATGTAACAGGGGCTCCGGCTCCGGTAAATCCCCGCATATTTTTGGCTCCGGCTCCGGTATGATGAAGGTGGATCCGGTACCGGATCCACGGTCTATCTTTTTCACTTTTTTGCTGACTGCGCCCTTGAAAAAATGAGGTTTTTCCATCAAAATTGATCAAAAATTATTGCGAAACTTTTGAATGAGACTGTTTTGCAGCGCTCAGGCAATCGCATTTGAGTCAATTTTGTCTCATATTTTCCCTTTGTATCGCATTATGGCAGAAATCAAATGATCAATATTGTTGCATTTTTCCTACAGTAGTTTGCTACAGTATTTTCTTGGCTTGGATCCGGCTCCGGCTCCGGCCGGGGCAATTTTTCAGATCCGGCTCCGGCTCCGGCACTTTGAAAAATGTCGCCCTGTTACATCTCTATGTTTTAACTCCTCCTGGGATTCAAAGTCTCCGACGCCAACTGGTTGTACAACCGTTATAGTCTGGCCAATAGCAGTTGGCACTTGGACTCAAGGCGCGTTCAAGTGCGGATTTCTGTCCACGCTTCGTGCACTCCTATTAGCAGAAGTACATGCAAACTACGGAACTCGCCTTGAGTCCAAGTGCCAACTGCTATTGGCCAGACTATAACAACCGGCATATGGAGGAGTTGTGCAACCGTTGACAACCAACATATAGCAGTTGTGCAACTGTTCGGGTTTACCCCGCATTACCCTCCGTTATAATTTACCACTGGCAGTGCCATCCCTGTTTTTTTTTCTCTTCGTCGGAAGTAGGTTGAGCAAAATAGTGTTCGTTGTTCTGTAGGCTGTGCGCAGAAGAGCAGGCCCAGTCTGTGGGAGTTGTCAGCGATCTGGTGCCGCAGGACAGTCAGTTGGCGACCAATGAGTGCGGGGGCGAAGGGGCGATGGCACAAGGCGACATTGGCGAAGAATTACCGATCTCCAGCGCAAAAACTTGGTATACCTACCGACGCCGATAAAATATTGACTGAAAGTCACTGCTAGAAGTAGTGCTGATACCGCAACTCGTGAATAGGGGGCCTATGCATATAGAGGGTCATTTATGGGGCAGGTTTTTGTCTGTTTTCTTGTGAGATGCGCTGAGGCATACTTTTGGAGGTTGAAAGCACACGTGACCCGCCCCCCCCCCCCCCCGTGCAGGCTTTATTCACGATATGCACTAAAACGCGATTGGGTTGGGCGATGACGATCCCACGGTATTAGTGAACGTGTGGGTGGATCGGCGTCTGCAGGGTCGTCAACGTCATTTTGTTGTCAATATTCTTCATTTCACTCGCTCCTTTGACGCTCCCAAAAGAAGGAACAGGGTCGATGACCACGCAGACACCGGTCCAAAGTTTAACTAAATACCGCGGGGTCGCTATTGACCAACCCACTCCCGTTTGCTGCATATGGTCCATAGGCATAAGCTACCCATACCGTATTTTTTACCGGTGCATAGCCCCATTATCGGCAAAACATAAAAATGGCGGGCCTCGTACCATATGACAGTATATGTACTATTGTAGTGTCACCGAATATTTTGTTCCCCGGGGTTGCACCACGTGCCCATACTGTTCGGTGATTGCGGACGATTCCGCGTCGACTGAACGAAAATGTCCGTTGCTCTTTTGCATTGTGTAGGCTGGACGCAGAAGAGCGGGAGCAGCCTGTGGGAGATATCAGCGGTGTGTCCCAGTCGAACAGTGAGGGCGGAGGCCGAGGGCCGTCAGCAGAACCCGCCGACGTTGACGACGACGACGAGATGTTGCTCTCCTCGTTTAAATGAAACGATTGGTAAGCACGGTGCTGTCAGAAATGCAGTAAATGTAAAGTAGGGAATATTTATGCATCTGGCGTGTTGAGGCTGAAGCAAGACAACGATCAAGATTTTGTTCGTATTAAAACACATAGTACATACCCCAGGAGCCGTCATTGTTGTCAACAACTCCTTCATTTTATTTGTTGTCCGTTGTTGTATGCTTGTTGTCGGTTCGGACAAGAACGGTACCAAATCGGACCACAAACGGACAACAATAACAATTATTGTTGTCGGTTTGTTGTTCGTTCCGACAACACCCATATAAACGGACATCTAATCTGTTTCGTATTGTTAACAATGACGCCTCCTCGGGGTATGTGTTATTACGACTCGGGACCGAACACAAAGCAAAATGACTCCTATGCGACCGAAAAAGTAGCTCACATACCGTAGGTATGTTTAAGTTTATAACCCCATTTTGAGAGGGCCTATGGGGGGTTTATATACACGGATAATATACGTACATACTGTACATGGGACAATATTGTAGTTATGTTTCTGAGAGGTATGTACAATACACCCATGATTTTGGTGGTCAAATGTGTGTTTTGGGCATAACGGTTAAACACAGGGTACAATATTCTGGTACAAGAAATGCTCAGCTAGCTTTATAGGCATACATAGTACATACGTACATACATACCCTAGCTTGGTTTGGACTTGCTATACGTAGCTAAGCTAGGTACGTAGGGTAGATGGTATACCTTAACAGTGCATGTGGGTTACAGCGGGGGTGGGGGTTTTCACCAGGGGGATCTTACACCCAAATATACGGTATGTGACTGGTGGTGTACAGTAATGTGAGGGTCGCGCAATACTAGAGATGTAACAGGAGCCCCGGATCCGGCTCCGGCATAATAAAGGTGGAATGTGGATCCGGTACCGGATCCATGGTTTATCTTTTTCACTTTTCTTTGCTGACTGCCCGTGAAAAAAATGAGGCTTTTTCATCGAAATTATCAAAAATTATTGCAAAACTTTTGAATAAGGCTGTTTTGCAGCTCTCAGGCAACTGCATTGAGTCAATGTGTCTCATACGTATTTTCACTTTATGTCGTATTTTGGCAGCAGTCAAATCGAGCATTATGGTTGCGCATTTTTTCTACAAGTTTGCTACAGGGACAATTTTTCAGATCCGGCTCCGGCTCCCGGTAAAACTTTCGCCCTGTTACATCTCTAGTAAATACGAACAAACTGTTGTTGGCAAAAGGTCGCATGTGTGACCGAGCCGTGTACTGTACGAACTGACTTGGTCGATATAAATCATTCCTTCAGGCTCAGTACACTGTTTGCATACAAAATATTTTCTGCTGTCTCCATACCCTATATTACCAGTTCTAGTAACTCCCGGGGCAGGCATCTTTATTCTTGATCTTGGAGGAGCTAGAAGCAGTCAGAGCAAAAATGTAAGACATACGGTATAGTTTTGCTCCGACTGCTTTATCGTCCTCATCTCCATACTTTATGAGCACGGAAAGAAGGAGCTTCAATACATAAGTTCTCATGTGTGAGCATACTAGTACGTATATGAAGAACTGTTCTTCACAAAAGTTGTTTGTGCAGAACAGGTTCTTCATCATGCTCATGCATGAGCACCTTTGTACTAGAGCTCCTTTTTTCGTGCTCATGCATGCTCACGATATTCAGTATCGGTTAATGGCCAGTTATTATACATAGTATGTAGCTATGCTTTATGGGGCTACCGGTAACTGCGGCATGTATAATGCGCTATTTTCAGTGCATGTTTGGTCGGTAGGGGAGGGGAGCACTGAAAAGGAGTAATACAGATTGGTCTCCTCGAAACACCCATATAGCGCAACGTACAGTTTCTGTCTACTAAAGATAAAACAGGGCGGCTCCGGCGTATTTTTTTTGGATCCGGCTCCGGCTACAAGCACATCCATGCATTTCCTATCATTGCCGCACGAGGGACAGGCTCTCGAAGCGAACGAAGACGACGACGACGAGCGCGTTGTGTCGTCGTCTTCGTTTTTACGTACTACGTGCGCAACCTACCGTAATCCGTCAGGCGTCTTCGTTCGCTTCGGGAGCCTGTCCCTCGTGCGGCTAATCTAAATGATGGGAACTGCATGGAGTGGTCTATTTTTCACTTTGTTGCGCAACAGCATTTTTCTGGACTTGGACCCATCTCCAGCCAGCCGGGGCAATTTTTCAGATCCGGCTCCGGAACTTACAAAAAGTTCGCCCTGTTTCATCTTTAGGATTATGTACGTACACTCGTACTGTATGTTTTCTCTGTTTTCTTTGGCCAGATGAGTGGTTCAACAGCGGAGCTGCTTGATTGAGTTGAAACAACCGCCGCTACAACTGCGAGTTTTGGTAGATGTACAGTATTATACAGGGTCTATCAGAATACACTCACCGGGTATGTTTGTGTCTCTCATTTATATGTCGATATCATCAGTATGATCTTTTGTTTCTATTGTGTAGCTTTTGTTTGTATTTTGTAGCTAGCTATAGGCTTCTACAATTGAGCAGACAACATTTCAGCCCTGTAGTCCACCTATAAACAAAGAAGGTATGAAGGCTCAAATTTTTTGCAAGGTTTTATTACCATGAGCAATAGGTTGTCTTGGTTAAAATTATTATTGTTTCTTTGTTTTCGCTCTTCGCAATTATTAGTGCTCTCTTTTCTTCAATGCAAGCTTTTTATTTCCATAAGCGGTAGGATTAGCATACCGGTATTTTACTTGACTGTTGTACTCGGCTGTACGCCCAAAACCGAGAGAGAGGCTTGAGCGGGCTCAGTTGTTGAAGGCATACTGTAGTGGGCGGCGGTTGTTTGTTACCTTCTGTTTGTTTGTTTGTTTAGCATGGGGGGATCGTTTTTATGGTACTGTAACCGACTAGCTTCTGCGTTCCCCATATTGTGTCACACACAACGGCATCGCTTGTCGCCTCCCTGTAGATTAAAATACATCATGCGAATGCGGCAGGGCTCCTTGAATAATAAAATTATCAAATTTAAAATACTGTATGAAGAATCGCTGAAGCTAAAATGTGCCTTGCTTCGACGACTTTCTATGTACTTTTAGTTGTAGCATGTTGTACGTATGTATAGATATAGGCATAGAGCTCCGTGAATTATTTATCTGCCCCAAACCATGCTCCATTGCGGCACTATTTCACCTATAATACATTATACAAGGCTGTACCCACAGGTACGTACGTACTAGGTAATGCATATGGCGTCCTACAATAGTCATAGTATATACATACAGTACGTACATACTAGCTATGTATGTAGTACTGTATGCCGTATTTTTGGGTGCATATACCCCCTGAGTGTATCCCCCCAGTGTCCCCATTATGGCAAAAACATAAAATTATGTCCTATTTGTCCCCGCTGGTGTATAAACCCCCCGTACTGGAAGGTACCTGTACCTGTACCTTGTAGCTGCTCGTGCTAGCTATAGCTACCCCTAGCTACCATGCCTAGCTGAACATGTCTTAACCCTGTTTTGCCCTAAAATACGTACTTTTGACCTCAAAAACATGCCTCTACACACCTCTCACAAACAAAAATTTTGTCCCCATGTAATCCCCCAGTGTATAACCCCCATCAGACCTTGATTTTTGTATAGCCCCGGGGCTATGCACCCAAAAATACGGTATCAAGAGCTCTTTAACCATGGAAAATTTTTGATTGCTTCTGGTCTGGAGTCTTGATAGTCGTAGAGCAGCTCCTCGTTTGTTTTGATGGGACACAGCGTGTAGAAGACTAGATGAGGCAGGCCGTTGTGTATCTTGACCTTCGCCTTTACGTTTGCCTTTTGTTTCGAGTGATTGATCAGTCTACCGTAGTGGCCGCCGTACCTCTCCTCGTCTGTTGCATCCACGCTAAAAAGGTAGTCAGTAGTCACAACGTGAGTTTATTTGGCCCTGTAAACTTGAAGCCTTTTGTTCTTTAATAGGTATAGGCTACTACATACAATATATGACCTGGCACAGTACAGTACCTACGTACTATGCCAGGAACACCCTACTACGTATAAAGCACGACAGCCAGAGCCTTGCGTCCAAAAATTAGGTTGTTCGAAACCAGGTTACCCCCCCTGTCATGCTGTCCGAAATTCCGAAATTTAAGCTCACCAATATTCATGTTCCCCGTGTCGGAAGAAATACAGGAAGCTTCCTTTTCCTTCCTCATACTGCAATTCTCGGGTTTTGCCCTCATTTGCAGAAACCAAGTCTCCAATGTAGCAGCAGACGAACTCCTGCGACGAAAAGGGCCTCGCTGCAAAAACGCCCCTGCCTTTTCCTGCCGATTCACTCACTTTCAAGCCCGACTGCATCATTGTATCAATGCAATGTTGTTCCCATTTGTCCTAAAAAACAGTACGCGTTGATGCTCATTTGAAAGTGCGAAATACTTTTTATACTTTCAAATATAAAAATTATGTATAGTATAGTACTATTCTTTGGGTTCACTTCGAGACGTAGAAAGGTACGGTTGGATATATAATAGGTTAAATTACCTTGTCTAGTAGGGCGCGGACATTTTTTTTGGAAGCAGCCATTCTGATACGTAATTCATTCACAAGCTGCTAGCTTTTTTCAAAGTGTGGGAAACCGGGGAATAGGTACCTAGATCCCAATCACTTCAGCGTATTTTTAACCTATGACCGACAGTGTTTTATTACCTCTTAAAGCTGGCCTGGCTGGCTGTCCACTTGTGTGAGCCATCTTGTCATTCGGTTATGCTTGCTTGGCCTGTGGTGAGGCAGGGTGTCTTTTGGATTGGTTGGGCGGTGCCTTTGTGCGTGGAAGGGGGGTTGTTCTGTGCCTTGCTGGGTCTGGATGGACACCGGCTGTGAGGTGACCATATTGTTTCCTTTATGCCCTCTGTCGGAACTCAAAAATCCAGTAAAGTCTCAGAGGCGAGCATGTCTGGTACTCTTTTGCATAATAGCGTATTAGCACTAGTATCTATTGTCCATTGGGTCGGCGGCGGCGCTGCGTGCTCTGTGCTTGTCAAGCAAGCCGAAAGTTGCTAAAAATCAAGTTACACCAATTGGGGGGGTAAGACAATTTTTACACCGCTTGAGATAAGAGCAAGGATTGGCCACAGGTCACAGACCAAGCTGCCCTTCAGCTACTAGCCTGCTAGTGTGTGCAGAGTAAACAAAAGGAAGGCAGCAGCTTGCGAAGTTGCTTTAACTAGCCAGCCAAACATTTCTAATTAAAGTGCAAAAATATGAGCGACAACAGGTCAAAATTTTTTGCTAGAAAAGTTGGGCAAAGCTCTGCGGTCATTTTGAACTATAAATGATTATTATTCACCCAATATTGATGTGCTAGTAGCTAATCAAAGACTCGCAGTTTGACCTTGGTGCTGTGCCCATAACACTGTTAGCAGCCTGCCTGCTTTACTTTACAACAGGAAGGGTTGGCTTTGCTTCCCTGTTGCCCCACGTTGAAAACCGATCAAGCCAACTCCTTATTGCCCGCCCCTTTGCGGGCGCTTTAGACATAGAAAGCCGGCCGCCGGCCCGCTCTGTGCTTGTCAAGCATAAGCCGAAAGTTGCTAAAAATCAAGTTACACCAAATGCGGGGGTAAGACAATTTTTACACCGCTTGAGATAGGCGCGACTTTTGTTCTGTGCTTTTATTGCCGCGGCGAGACACGCCCGCCCTTTGGACGGAGTTTACCGGACTTTTGAGACTCTCTCTTTTTGTTTCGACGGTAAAATAATGTCGTGTGTCTGTTTTCGGCGATGGGGTTTGTTCTGTGCTTTGGGGTATGTTCTGTGCTTTGTTGGATCTCTGAATGGACACGTCGGCTGTGAGGTGGCTATAATAATCTTTTTCTTTCAAAATACAATCTTTTATTATTTAAAATATTTTACTATTATTATTATTATTATTATTATTCATTGTTGGATACTTTTCAATATTGTAGGATAGCAGAGTAGGATACTTTTCAATCCCATTGTCCGCCTTGCTCCAAAAGTCCATCGGGTCGGCTTTGTACTCAGACCTACACTTTGGTGGCTGCGCTTTCAATCAAAAGGCCGGGCTAAAAGTTGCTAAAAATCAAGTTACACCAAATGCGTCGGTAAAAAAACCTCACAGATTTTCACGTGAGGTTTTACCGCTTGAGATAGCCGCAATGTGCTTTTGCGTTGAATACAGTATTGTATTGAGGGAAAAGAAGGCCTGGCGGACTTTTGGTCTGTGTTTTATTGCCGAGGAGACACGTCCGCCCTTGGACAGAGCTTACCGGACTTTTGAGATTCTATTGTCGATATGGTAAAATGTCGTGTGTTTGTTTTCGGGTTATAAACGCGGTGTGAAATTTGTCTGGAGTTTCTGCATTTTTGTGTGAAACTACTGTATTAAAATCTTCCCTTGCCTTGGTGACCTTTTGCTTGAGCTACTGTACCCAACAGAGGGCTTTGCCTGAATACCTTGTACCGTTTTTACATATTATGTACAGCGATGTAGTATGTGTGTTGTTGTGTTTTCAGTGTGTTTTTTGCAGTCTGCATGGTATTCGTTTTTTTCTCGCAAGGTCACTTGAAAGCAGCGGATGTGTCGAGGAAAGAAAAAAGCAGGTACCTATTGTACACGATAAAGACAGAAACGGGCCTGACAAATCGCCGAGATCTCCTCACCATTCGATTCGTCGTCGCGTGGGCATCAATTTGCGCCAGATTTTGTCTTTCTAGCTGCTCTGTACGTCGAGATATTTCAATTTGCAGTTTTGGTTTTCCCCTTATTTTACTCTGTGACGAGGATATCTTTTGCGTTGCGCCGTCGTCTTTTTTCCGGTCGCGCTTCCCTCGCGCAGACGGCGGAGAGCGAAGAGAAAACGAAAGAAACAAAAAAGACGACGGCGCAACGCAAAAGATATCCTCGTCACAGAGTAAAATAAGGGGAAAACCAAAACTGCAAATTGAAATATCTCGATGTACAGAGCAGCTAGAAAGACAAAATCTGGCGCAAATTGATGCCCACGCGACGACGAATCGAATGGTGAGGAGATCTCGGCGATTTGTCAGGCCCGTTTCGGTCTTTTTAAATGTGCAATCCTTTGAATGTCATGCAAACTCTTTCCTGGCCATACACTACGGTGTGTTGTATGAGCGTTTTGTATGCTTGTAGTTGGCGACGGGAGTCGTAACAGGCTGTAGAGCCTGTGTCATCTCTTCAGGAACGTTTCTGGTAGCTCGCCGACGAGGACGTTGGTGGCCAAGAAGACGCCAAGCGGCTACACGAGGAGCTGGAGGGCCATGGGGATCGGTGGGAGGCGGCGGAGCGGGACCATGACAGGGCGCCTTCATCTGTAAAACAAGCGCAAAACCTGCAGCTCATGGGCGTTCACCAGACGTCCGTAAATCCATCCGTCCGTCCGTCCGTCAAATCCGTAAAACGTATGTACAGTTTGTGTGGGTGTTCCAGAAAATGCGCCGAAAGGGATGGGCTATTTTTGGAGTTTTACAGTAAGGGGTGGCATGTTTTGCTCCTTGTGTACATAGCATAGTATGCGTCAAAATCATAGCATTCACGCGCTGACAAACTCATTACCGTACCAGAGCATAGCCCCAAATAGGTGTCGTTAAAATAAGGGCCGGCGTAGGAAAGTGCCAAAATAGATTATACTTGAGCACGTACTCCTAGAGCGCGCGCTCTAAAGGAGTACGTGACTTGAGCCGGCAAAGAAAGGCGCTACCCTAACGCACCACCTATAGTCTGGCCAATAGCAGTTGGCACCTGGACTCAAGGCGAGTTGCGTAGTTTGCATGTATTTCTGCTAAATAGGAGTACACGAAGCGTGGACAGAAATCCGCATTTGTAAATCTATTTTACGCAATGCGCCTTGAGTTCAGGTGCCAACTGCTATTGGCCAGACTATACTCATCAATCGCTCAAGTACACTATAATCTTTCTTGGCACTTTCCTATTCTAGCCCTTATTTCAACGGCACCTATGGTATGCATAAACTGTATATTTATGCATTACGTCGGTTGTTGTCAAGTCTCAAGTGAACTCAAGTTTTTTGCGTTTCATGATCCTTACGCTTTCTGCCTGTCTGTTTCGGTTCCCAGTCCCACAACCCGGTGTGCATCTTCATTGTATTGTACATCAACAATCAACACAGTAAATTTTTGTAGGATGATGCTTTTGTGTGTATATATTGCACGCATCATCACATTATGATCTTTTGTGGCAGATGGAGCTTTCGGTCGGATAGATGCAGATTGACTGTGGTACCCCGAACGCAACACCGTGGTATGATCGTCATCGTTTCATGCCCTACATAGGCTTTCGGATTCGGGGAATCGCAGGCGACCCACGCAGTCACCACCGACAGTGGTTACCACTACAGGACGCCAGGCTCGAAGCAATATCAAAAATTTCCCCTGGTAAGAGCTCTCAATATTGTTGCAATCGTTTATTCGTTCTTACAAATTGTTGCAATGTACAATACGTATTTTTTACTATTTATTTTTTTGCTACGTACACTACGTATTATCGTGCTTCTTTGGAAATACACTGTAGGAACATTTTTCACGGTCCGGGGGTATTTCTCCGTACATGTTGAAGCTTCCGCGTCACTTTCCAGGCCGCCGTTCCATTGAGAATCTCCTGGAAAAAGAGATATTTCACTTGGTAGGCCAGTTGTGCCCCTCACGTGCCAGCAACTTTTCCCCAACAATCTTACCAGCGATCGACGCCTCTTATTTCGTAGAATTCCGTTCTGGCCATGCCCCTTCGATATTTCGACATAAATGTATTGAATTCGTCGATGAGAAAATTGCGAGTTCCTTTTTGTTTTTCCTTTGTTTTTCTTTTTCTTGCACGCGACGGAGCACGTACTCCTAGAGCGCAGCGAAGCTGGAGCGCGCGCTCAGGAGTACGTGCTCCGTCGCGTGCGGGCCCGCCAAAAAAGAACGGAAAAAAAAAAGGAATTCGCAATTTTCTCATCGACGAATTCAATATATTTATGTCAAAAAATATCGAAGGGGCATGGCCAGAACGGAATTCTACGAATAAGAGGCGTCGATCGCTGGTAAGATTGTTGGGGAAAAGGTGCCTGGCACGTGAGGGGCACAACTGGCCTACCAGAGTGAAATATCTCTTTTTCCAGGAGATTCTGAAAAACGGCGGCCTGGAAAGTGACGCGGAAGCTTCAACATGTATGGAGAAATACCCCCGGGCCGTGAAAAATGTTCCTACAGTGTATTTCCAAAGAAGCACGATAACGTAGTGTACGTAGCAAAAAAATAAATAGTACGTACTAAGGACGCCATATGATATCGCATATGTACCTACATACATACCGGTAGGCACAGCTTTGTATAGAATATACAGTACATACAGGGTACCGCAATGGAGCGAGCCATTAGCAAATTTAGGTACCCTACAGTTCATTGGGGGGGGGGGGGGGGTTATAGGGTACTGTGGGGTAAAGCCGGACGCGGGGGTAAATTCGGACAGCTAGTATGTATGTCTCAGCAGCCATACTATGTACGACCGATTGAGACAAGTACTCTACCAATCGATTCCTTGAAAATCTCCTCTTCTTTCAAATGAGCTACCATATTCATCTTGCTGAAGCGGAAAGTTCAGAAAAGATAGGTGTCCGGGTCCGCACCCTAATATGGTACTAGTACGTACCAATCAGAACAATGGCGACAACTACTTATAAAACTACTTGGGATGGGTCGCCCGAATTACCCCGAACTAGCGTAGTAGTATTGCATAATGCAGAACATAATGTGTGTATGCTTGCAGACGTCATGCCAAGCGAAGCCGACCATGCATCAATCTACGAATCTCCCTTGCCGCCGCCTCGCTGAAACTGTCCAGGTAATGTGGGCGCTTTGAATCCACTGACACAAAAATGGCAATAAACACTGTAAAGCTCCAAAATGACGTCTGCAATGAAGGGACGTCTTTTTGGAAATGAAATGACGTCTTTTTTGGAGTTGTACAGTAAAAGCGTGGCATGTTTTCCTGCATGTACCATTCAAGGCAAGGGCTACCCCAACATCGACTTACGAATTTCGAATTCAAACCCATCCTGTCAAAAACTATATTTTTATTCGAGTCTTTTGCAAAAAACCGCTTTTCAAAATTCCTATCCGTTCTCGAGTTATTCGATGATAAAGGTTGCAAATTTTCAGTACTGAGGGCGACGTCGGGAACCGTTACGGTATGTGTTTCCGTGGCTAGTGAAAAGGGTAGAATTGTAAATGCAGCACATTGGCTGCATGGACTGTGGCCCGGACCGTAGGGAACATTTTTTCAGGCTCCCTAGAGATAGAGTAGAAGTCCTAAAAGCAAAAACAGGAACAAAGGCTCTATATTTCCAACTAACCCTTTTCAAAACTGACCTACCGTAACGGTTCCCGACGTCGCCTTCAGTACTGAAAATTTGCAACCTTTATCATCGAATAACTCGAGAACGGATAGGAATTTTGAAAAGCGGTTTTTTGCAAAAGACTCGAATAAAAATATAGTTTTTGATAGGACGGGTTTGAATTCGAAATTCGTAAGTCGATGTTGGGGTAGCCCTTGCCTTTCAAAGCATTCACGCGCTGACAAAGAGCTGAAATAACTCGTGCATGATACTGTATGTATGGGTACCGCATACGTATTATGTATAATATACAGTACGTCGGTTGATGTCAGGTGAACTCAGGTTTCTTATGTTTCACGTTGCCTTGACGCTATCTGTCTCTGCCTCAGCACACAGCCCGGTGTGTACAGTGATTGTATTGTACATACTTGGGCGAAAACGACACACACTTGCATGGTACTAAAGCCAAATTTTTGTAAGATGATGCTTTTCTGTATATACTGGACGCATCATCAATTATGTTCTTTGTGGTAGATGGAGCTGCTGATTGTTCGGCGGCACCCTGGACGCAACACCATGGCATGATCCTCAATCGTTCCCTGCTCAACAGGCTTCGGAGAATCACAGGCGCCCGCGGTCACCACCGACAGTGGTCAATGGTCGTTCCGAATCCGAACTGCCTGAAGGGAAATGCTCTCATCTTCTCACGTCCGCGTCTGGTAATACAGTACGTAGCGTAGTATAGGGTAGAGAGAGTACAGTATGTACTGTGGGGTAGCCCGACCATGGGCTGTAACCCGGCCACGCTCCTTTGAAAAGCTTTAGAGTTCAAGGACTCGATTATCAATCTGTCCATTGCTTGCTGACAATTCAGCCGGATGTCCCCGTGGCTGGGTTTACCCCACAGTACCCGTCTGCCTTCTCTCTCAAAAACGGAAACTGTCCGACAGTGGTGCGCTTCAGACGTGGACTCCGAATTCGGACTTCGGAGCCCTGACTGTACGTACGTGTGAATAACAGAATTACGCTCTGAATTCAGAGGCTCCTCGGAGCGAACTACTTGCTCAGAGTAAACTCGGAGCACGTCTGAAGCGCCCCTATATGATACTAAATATTCACAGCACGGGAATAGGACGATGGAGTGAGACAACTTGTGCATGATATAATACTGTATGGTGTATGGATACCACATACGTACATGTACGTACGTGGTACAACATCCGTCCCTGTTGTCAGGTCAGGTCCACGTGAACTCAAGTTCCTGATGTTTCACGTTATTTTGACCTTTATCCCTCTCTGCCTCAAATGTCATGTGCACTGCCCGGTATTATGTACATACTAACACACACTGTGATTGTGCTTGTATGTATATACGGGGTAGTTTTCGATGACGTGGTATATCGTACATGTATTTTTGCAGTGATGATTATTATCCGTAAATATTGCGGTAATCATCACATTCTTCTGCGTATATTCACCATATGCAATAGAGCCAGTACTGTGTCCTGGTCGTGAGATGACCCCTCTCTATATTTTCAGTGCAACTTTTGATCGGTAGTCAGTCGGCGCGGTCGTCTTTCTTGCTCGTGTGTTTGGTTCTTTCCGCGCCGACCTTCGCGTCGACTACCGATCAAATCTTGTACTGAAAATCAAGGTTAATTCAGAGGGTCTTTTACGACGTTTTTTTACTTTTACACATTTACACGTTTTTTACTCGTTTGTTGTTGATTTGCAGGTGTCTCTACGCTGGCAATACATAGCATGTCGGATGATATGATACAACAGCGGCTTGCAGTGCTACACAACAGGTAAGTGTGTGATTCATGGCGCGTTCACCAGACGTCCGTTCGTCCGTACGGACATAGCTCCAATGTATCTAGATGTACGTGAACGTCTACTCCTAAATTGTCCGACGTATCTAGGAGTACATGGTTCATGGTACTCCTAGATACGACGGACGTAATGCACCATGATGCGCGAACGAAAACGAAGTTCACAAAATGTTGTCAGCACAATCAACGCTGATTTGAATCAAGCCAAACACTCTGTTTATATTCTTGTTGAACCATGTTTGAGGGGTAGGGTACCGTGGGGTAAACCCAGACCCCGGGGTAAACCCGGACACCCAGCATATCTCAGCAACCATACGAATACGACCGATCGAGTCAAGTATTCTACCAATCGATTCCTTTTACTCTCCTCTTTCAAATGAGCTGCCATGTTGAGTTGAGCATTTCCTGAAACGGAAAAGAAAAGCTAGGTGTCCGGGTTTACCCCACAGTACCCTACACTACCCATTGTACCCCACAGTACCCATTGTGCGCACTATGGGCAAAACCCGGCCTTGGGTAGAGAAAGACAGACTCAGTAGTCAGACATTTAAAACCGCCGAACTTTGCCAAGTCGGACATGGCGCAGTTCAAGGAGTCAATGAGGCGGGCTTTCGTGCCATCCGGATGCAGCGTTCCGGTACACGCATAGATAGGGTCATGTAAGGGTTTTCCACGTGAACCAAAAAGGCTCAAGGGGCTAATTTGCTCAAGAGAAAGGCGACGGGTCCGACCCGGCCCCCAAAAATCATGTGGAAAACCCTCTATATCGGCTATGGGACCTTGGGACCTGTATTCCGACCTTGGGAAAATAATACCCCATGGCCGGGTTTTGCCCATAGTAGTAGCACATTCTTGAGGATAACATGCTAACTTGATGATAATACGTACGCTTGTTCTACGTATTGCAATGTATAGTTGCGCCTCGGTCAGTCAGACATACATATATTATAAAACAAACGAAGGAGCTGATGCATCCCCATCCACCCTCAACCCATTTATGATGCTCACTCAGCAACTTATATTTATGCTCAGGCTGGTCCCAAAACGAACGAAAACGTTACCGTAGTACGGTACGTTCCGTAGTAACAACACGACGATGTTCCGTAACGCACTTCGGTAAACGTCTTCGTTCGTTTCGGGTCGAGGGTGGATTGTCAGTATGCCCGGATTTGGTACCTTTTATTGTTTTGCAGGAACAACATGGGGAGCTGGAAAGCAGTAGTTTCTCGGTAGATCAAAAGTGCATCCGCTACGGCGTCTTTACCGCTGAGCAGCAGGCGAGAACATCGGAGATGTGTACATCACGGTCAATCCGCCGAACTTGCCGAAAGCAGACGGGGTGCAGTTCAGGGACGCGATGAGGAGGGCGTTCGTGCCGTCGGGTTGCAGCAGCCAGGTATGGATGAGGGGCTATGGGGTATCTTGGCTATCTTGAGAAAATATCGCTTGGCCGGTTGTTTTCCCCACAGCAAGCAACTAAGTACTACTTTATGAGCACTGTGAGCCTTTTGTGCAGAACAGAGCCCCATCAGTGCTCATAGTGAGCACCTACAGTATGTATACTGTCGCTGCGTTAATTATTTTCAATGCTCATTCATTGCTGTGAAGACGATATTCAGTATGGGTGTTACACCCTCCCTCCCCTCCTCCCCATGCGTCGAGCCATGGATACATATTAAACTAAAGCATGCCTCTTATGTGGGGCCATATATATCATATCACCCACTCAAGCTTTTACCAGAAACAACTACAATATTTTATAGCAACAACTTGGCGCACTACCCCTAGTGCCTTTATAACACGGGAAAATGGGCTAATGTTTCAAAATTTCCTGGGTATAAATACTACTTTTCCCGTGTCGTAGAGTACCGGCTGGAGGCCGCCTGCTCGCGTCGGCATCGCGACGGCTTGTGCGTCATAGACGTCCGTCGCCCTGTCGTCGAGTCGTGCGGGCTCCAGCCGTTTTGCTTGCTA
>JASAMW010003438.1:0-36239 GCA_030247985.1 Epsilonema sp. ZAB3_2
TCGCTGAGCTTTTACATAAGCTAGCTAGTCCTATAAAAAACTGTAGCGTGCAGGCATACCAAAACATATTCATGCACCCACCAAATACCAAGCTACATATGAATTATTCATATCGTAACATTCTCCCACTTATTTGGTGCGTGTGCCATGATATTCATGCCCAGCGCTCGCTCTAGCCCACTTCCAGATCCCAGGCTCCCAGATGTCATTCTTCAGGGGTGAGACACATTCCACAGCTTCTTCCTAGCTGCTGTCATCCACTCCACCAAATAATCTCCAAGCCATGCCCCTGTCAGATTCTTGGGCTCCTCAATCTGACAAGCTGAGTAGGCACCATGCTTGCACTGGTCTGCCTGCCCTGGATCCAGTGGCGCTGCTTGCTGCTTCCCAGCCAAAGACCTTGGCTGTATCCGCACTTGTGGTGGTCTGACTGGCTCCCTTCTCTCCTTTGGAGCATGATGACGATGGCCTCCAGCTTCCTCATCACCATCCTTGTCAGAGCCTTGTTCTCCACCACCCTGCGTTTCCACTGGTCGATTCTGCAGCTCCTGCATCTCAATGCCATCTTCAGCTGCTGTCTCCTGCCGTGGCACCGGCTTCTTTGGCTCCTCTGGGCTTCCAGTGAAGTCCTGCTCACAAAACAGGACATCCAATCGCATGAACTGCCGCCCCTTCTCATCAACCAGCCGGTCCTTGCCCGACGTCTAGACCCCAACAAAGCGCATCTTCTTCGCCTTCTGGTTGAATTTCCTCTGCCCCTGGTCTGACACCAGCGCGTTATGCTGCACACCCAAAGACTTTGCACCTTCTAAGGCTAGGCTTCATCCGAAACCAGAGTTTTCATAGGAAGTCTTCCTGTTGGCAGCCATAGGCACCCCATTGTTGATCAAAGTCACCTTGCTGGCTGCTTTCTGCCCAAAACCGACCAGACAGCTTTTGGCATGCTGACACATCGCCCGAGCTGCTCCCACCAGTGATCTCTTTCACCTGCTAAGCAATTTCATTCTGCTGTGCAGCCAGCTGATGCCTTATCCTTTTCGATGCCAGGTAGGCCTTGAACTCATTGGAAGCGTACTCTCCATCATTGCCAGTTTGGAGCTGCTTCCACCCTCTCTCCCTCAGCGCTGTGGGCATCCACCCCGACATGGCTTTCTTGGAGGCATTCAGCAGTTAGGTCTTCTGCCTCAGGAATTAAACAGACCAGTACCTGGAGTGATGGTCCAGTGAAGGTGACAAAACTCATGTCTGCCCTGCCGATGGTTCTTCCTCTGTATGGACCATGCCCACCATTATGCACCAGTTCCAGAACCTGGTCGTGAACTTAATTTCTCCCTCTGGCTTAAGCTCCATGTACAGCCTGCACCTCCCCACACGCATCAGCAAAAAGACAGCTTCACATTGTCCAGTTTCTGTTGCTCATGCCAGTAGCCAGATCCTCCTTGAAGACCTTCTGGAGTCCCCCTGGTGTCCAAGTGGCCCAATCGCTGATGCCACAGCTGAGTCATTGACTGCTCGCTTTCCTGATCTGCAGCCGTTGCTTTCCTTGGAGCAAGAACTTCACAGTGCAACTCATAACTGTTGCCCTGGACAGAGCCCATGCCAACCAGCTCACCACTGGCTCCACGAATCCAGCACTTGTCATCCATGAACAGGACATGCTTCTTTCGTGGTTGTCTCGTTGCTGCCCGAACCGAGAACAGGTTTGATGCAAGTGCAGGGACAAACAGTACATCATGCATGACTTGGTGCTTTGGCTCACTGCAACCAAACAGCATCTTGATGTTCACATCCCCCTTGCCATAGGCCTTGACAGACTTAACATCACCCCAGCCCAACCAGTTCTGGTTTGTCGAACTTCTTGTAGTTGGTGAGCACCTCCTGGTCATGTGTCATATGACAGGTTGCACCAGAATCCACCAGCCACCTTCCCGACTTGGCAACTTTCTTCCCGAGACATGCTCTGATTCCACATTCAGCAACAAATCCGCTTGAGTCTGCACCTTTCTTCTCCTTCTCTGCAGCTTTTGGTTGCTGAGGCTTTCCAGACTTCTTCAACTGAGGACAGTCCTTCTTGAAGTGTCCCGCCTCACCGCAGCCAAAACAGAGCTTGCTTTTCACACCACCTGCTGCCCGCTGTTTCTTTGTTGCTCCCACTAGTGCATGCGCCCCTCCAGGTTCACTACTGCTGACAGTTCCCCTCTTCTGCTCTTCGTGAACCAGAGCCTGCTGGACGTATTCCAGCGTGAGGCTGTCCACCTGAGCCTCCAGCCTCCAGCTTCTTTCTTCATGCCAGTACCCAGATCCTCCTTGAAGACCTTCTGGAGTCCCCTGGTGTCCAAGTGGCCCAATCGCTGATGCCACAGCTGAGTCATTGACTGCTCACTTTCCTGATCTGCAGCCGTTGCTTTCCTTGAGCAAGAACTTCACAGTGAGGACTTCATAACTGTTGCCCTGGACAGAGCCCATGCCAACCAGCTCACCACTGGCTCCACGAATCCAGCACTTGTCATCCATGAACAGGACATGCTTCTTTCGTGGTTGTCTCGTTGCTGCCTGAACCGAGAACAGGTTTGATGCAAGTGCAGGGACAAACAGTACATCATGCATGACTTGGTGCTTCGGCTCACTGCAACCAAACAGCATCTTGATGTTCACATCCCCCTTGCCATAGGCCTTGACAGACTCCCATCACCCAGCCCAACCAGTTCTGGTTTGTCGAATTTCTTGTAGTTGGTGAGCACCTCCTGGTCATGTGTCATATGACAGGTTGCACCCAGAATCCACCAGCCACCTCCCCGACTTGGCAACTTTCTTCCCAGAGAACATGCTCTAATTCCCACATTCAGCAACAAATCCATAGAGTCTGCACCTTTCTTCTCCTTCTCTGCAGCTTTTGGTTGCTGAGGCTTTCCAGACTTCTTCAACTGAGGACAGTCCTTCTTGAAGTGTCCCGCCTCACAGCCAAAACAGAGCTTGCTCCGCACCCACCTGCTGCCCGCTGTTTCTTTGTTGCTCCCACTAGTGCATGCGCCCCTCCAGGTTCACTACTGCTGACAGTTCCCCTCTTCTGCTCTTCATCAAACCAAGCCTCCTGGACGTATTCCAGCGTGAGGCTGTCCACCTGAGCCTCCAGCGCAGAAACCAGAATACTGTAGCTCGCTGGTAGACTCCCCAGTAGTGTCACCACCTGATCCTCGGCGCTGATTGGAGATCCAATGGCTGCAAGCTGATCAGCCGAGCTCCTTCATCTCCTTCAAGTGGGCCTGCACCGAAGCTCCTTCCTTCATCTCCATAAGGAAGTACTTCTTTCTTCAGAAACAGCTTTCCTTCCAGTGTGCTCCGCTCGAAATGACTCTTCAAGGCATCCCACGCCTCCTTCGGATCCGTGCTGGCAGAAATCAAGTACAGCAGACTCGAATCCACTGTAGGTACAATCAAAGGAGCCCTGAACTGCTAAAGAGTCATTTCGAGCGGAGCGCACTGGGAATAAGCTGTTTCTGAAAGAAGAAGTACTTCCGGATGGAGATGAAGGAAGGAGCTTCGGTGCAGCCCCTGGTGGAAGGAACTGGCTCAGTCGCTTCCAGCCCGTTGGATCTCCAAAATCGCGCCGAGGATCAGTGGCGCTACTGCGGAGTTGCCGCGACTCCCTCTGGTTTCTGTGCACTAGGCTCAGGTGGACCAGCCTCCTGGATACCAGCAGGGCTGTCCAAGTTTCACGAAGAGGCAAGGGGGAACTGTCAGCGGTGGGACCTGAGGCGCGGCTCAGTGGGGACAACAAAGAAACAGCGGGCAGCAGGGTGAGTGGAGCAAGAGCTTTGGCTGCCAGTCAAGCAGGACACTTCAAGAAGGACTGTCCCTATTGAAGAAGTCCTGGAAAGCCTCAGCAACCAAAAGCTGCAGGAGAAGGAAGAAGAAGGTTGCAGTGAGCAGAGAACTATTCCTGAATGTGGAATACAGAGCATGTCTCAGGAAGAAAGTTTGCAAGATCAGGGAGGTGGGGCCTCTGAGGCTGTCCATATGACCCAGGAGGCCAAACTACAAAATTCAACAAACCAGAACTGGTCAGCTAGTGATGGGAAGACTGTGCAAGGCCTATGAGGGGGATGTGAACATCAAGATGCTGTTTGGTTGCAGTAAGCCAAAGCACCAAGTACCTGATATTACTGTTTGTCCCTGCACTTGCATCAAACATTCTCATTTCAGGCAGCAACAAGAGCAAGCAAAAGAAGCATGTCCTTATTCATGAAAAATGGGGGCATCCCTGGATTGGTGGAGACCAGTGTGGTGAGCTGGTTGGCATGAGCTTGTCCAGGCAAGCAGTCTGGTTCACTGCAAAGTTCTTGTCCAAGCAAAGACAGTGCCCAATGCAGGGAAAGTCAAATAACTCAGTGTGGCACAGTCAGGGGACTGCCCAGGAGGCTGAGTTCGAGTCTGGTCCTCTCACATGAGAAGAAAGAAGCTGGAGGCTGGAGGCTGCAGGGTGGGACACACTGGACAGTCCCACAGCTCTGGTTTCACGAAGAGAAGGGGAACTGTCAGCAGGGTCCTGGTGAAATGCACTAGTAGGAGCAAAGACAAAGAAACAGCACAGACCACCAGGTGGGGTCTGGGAGTTTTGGCTGCCCAGTTAGAGCAAACACTTTTGAGGAGAAGGACTGTCCTCAGTTGTGGAAGAACTCTGAAAGCCTCAGCAACCAAAAGCTGCAGAGAAGGAGGAGAAAGGTGCAGAGAGAGAGACTGAGACAATTTATTCTGAATGTGGAATCAGAGCACAGTCTCCAAAAGAAAGGTTGCCAGAGGCTGGGTGGGTGGCCCCACTGCATACAACCTGTCATACAACTTACTCACCACCCAGACTACAAGAATTCAACAAACCAGGAACTTTGGGGATTTGCGCTGCATAATGGTGTCAAGGCCTATGGGCCAAGGGGGAGATGTGAACCAGAGATGCTGTTTGGTTAGGGTAATACAGTGATAGCTGTCCCTACCACTTGCATCAAACTATTTCTCATTTCAGCAACAAGAGACAACAGCAAAAGGGGAGGCATGCCTTGTTAAGATGCTGGATTCAGTGGAGCCAGTGGTGAGCTGGTTGGCCATGGGGCTCTGTCCCGGGCGCAACGGTTATGAGTTGCACTGTGAAGTTCTTGCTCCAACAGGGGCTGCAGATCACAACAGTCGATGAGCTCAGCTGTGGCGTGGCGATTCGGTTGGCGCCAGGGACTCCAGAAGGTCTTCAAGGAATTAGATTACTGGCACAGTGAGAGAGAAGAGAAGCTGGAGTGTGGATATTTGAAGTGTGTGGGCAACTACAGCGAGGAGAGGCCCTAAGCCAGTGGGATCACGATCTGTGCATGGTAGTGCAAGGAAGTGCAATTTGAGGGAGTCGTATTTCGCAGTCACCTTCAGCTGAGCGGTGCCTCCAGGTACTGCTCTGTGTATTCCTGGGAAGCAGAAGAGTGGAACCCCTGGGTGCCATTTTCAGAGCTATGTTGCCATGGTTGAAAGCGCCAAAGGGAGCAAAGGTGGGAGTCCAAACTGCGTGGAGGGGTGCGCGCTTCCCAAATGGTTTTCGTTCTACCTGGCCGTCAAAAGGGATCAAGCGTCAGCTGGCTGCACGAGCCAGATGGAGTTGCTGGGCAGCTGGAACAGAATCCACTGGCGAGCCAATATCCACAGTGCAACTGTATAGGTCGGTTTTGGGCGGCGGACGTGGCCAACTTCATCGACAACCAGAGTGCCTCCTGGCTGCCAACAGGGAAAACTTCCTATGGAACATCGTCGTTGGGATGAAGCCTAGTTAGGAGGTGGAGTCTTTTCGGTGTATACGCGCTGGTGCCTACAAGGAAATCCGACAAAAGGCGAAGAGAGGAGTGCGCTTTGCTTGGGGTTCGTACCCTGCCAAAAGTACCAGCTGGTTAATGAGAAGGGGCGTCCATGCGATTGGATGTCCTGCTTTTGTGAGCAGGACTCACTGGGAAGCCCAGAGGAGCCAGAAGAAGCAGGTGCCACGGCAGGAGACAGCAGCTGAAGATGGCATTGAGATGCAGGAGCTGCAGAATCGAGCCAGTGGAAACGCAGGGTGGTGGAGAACAAGGCTCTGAGCCAAGGATGGTGATGAGGAAGCTGGAGGCCATCGTCATCATGCTCCAAAGGAGAGAAGGGAGCCAGTCAGACCACCACAAGTGCGGATACAGCCAAGGTCTTTGGCTGGGAGCAGCAAGCAGCGCCACTGGATCCAGGGCAGGCAGACCAGTGCAAGCATGGTGCCTACTCCAGCTTGTCAGATTGAAGAGCCCGAGATACTAACAGAGGCATGGCTTGGAGATCAGTTGGTGGAGTGGAAGACAGCAGCTAGGAAGAAGCTGTGGAATGTGTCTCACCCCTGAAGAATGACACCTGGGAGCCTGGGATCTGGAAGTGGGCTAAAGCGAGCACTGGGCATGAACATCATGGCACAACGCACCAAATAAGTGGGAGAATGTTACGATATGAATAATTCATATGTAGCTTGGTATTTGGTGGGTGCATGAAATATGTTTTGGTATGCCTGCACGCTACAGTTTTCTATAGGACTAGCTAGCTTATGTAAAAGCTCAGCGAAGGAGAGCGAGAGCTCGCGATTTCAGTTCACGTTGTTTTATGCAACATAAACCTCTTTGGGCAGTCGGTTGCTTTGCCTTTCGTGCACGCACAATAAACATCCTGCTGAAAAATACGAACAATATTCAACAAAGGTTATGGGCCCAGCACGCTTCCACTGCGACCACGCTTCCACTCCACTACGCTTCAACAATCTCCCACTAAACTGCCAGTTTCAAAGCTCAACACACACTCAAATCACATGAGATCAAACGTGATGAGTTCTGTACTGTCCCAGGGAGAAATTGTGAAAAAACACCCACTGATCTTTGGGTGTAAAAAACATCAAACCCTGTTTGCCATTGCTGGCGCCCGGAATACGATACATAGTCCGTCATCGCACTCCTCCACTCGACCCGAAGAGCACGAGCGCCTGCTCTTCCCTCCAACAGCTCCCACTGCAGTCCAGCTTCAGTCTGAAGAGACAGCGCAGTAGTCCGTCACCACAGCTTCTCCTCTCCCAGGCAAGCAGCGACTCTGCAGAGAGCGGTACCGTCACCCAGACAACCAGCTCTCACCGCACCAAGTCCCGCAGCCTCTGAAGCACCACACAACTGCTGGCGAGCATCCGTGGAACTTCCCGCCCTTCGCAGAGCACTGGCCATCTCCATCGCCATCCAGCACAAGGCCCACCAGTGCAACCCAGTCCAGTCATCCCAGGACAGCCTCCGAATCAGATGGCCGGACCCTCCAGGTGCACACAGGGCAGTCCCTCCATACGTCCCCAGTCCCTCAGCCCACAGCAGGAACACAGACGAATCAGGACTCTGGAACCCGCGACCATGACCATTAGTTCCAAGCTCCTTTCTGTCGAGTCTCATACAGAATCTTCTCCAACCAGCCACAGCAGACCGTTGACCTGGGCCCATAACCTTGTTAGGTCATACACGCGCAGTGTAGACTCTGCTGTAGTTTCCTGGAGACAGATTCTGGGTTGTTGCGCTATGGTGGAAGTTAGCGCTGCTATTTTCAAAGCAACCTTCCCAAGGCGCTCGTTTACGCAACACAACACAGATACCAGCACACGTACACTCACAGCACGTTCTCAGCTAAGCTAGCAGCTCTCCTACTAATGTCGATCTAGTCACAACATCAGATGGCTGCAAGCACACCGCCCTAACATGCACAGTACGTACGTAGTGCTTTACACAGCCTTGTACAACAGTACATCCCTTTGAAACTCGCAGTTTTGCTCAACATTTACCATATGCGGTAACGCGATTGGTTGGTCGATAGCGACCCCGCGGTATTTAGAGAATGTTTGGATCGGTGCCTGCGGGGTCGTCGACGTCAATTGTTGTCAATTCTTCTTTTCACTCGTTCCTTTTCCACTCCCAGATGATTGAACAAGGTCGACGACCCCGCAGACACCGATCCAAACTTTCACTAAATGCCGCGGGGTCGCTATCGACCAACCCAATCGCGTTACCGCATATCGTCCATAAATCATCCATTCCATAAAGGACAAAAAGACGCCGCATGCCTCCAATCACGACATAGGCTGCCGGTACACTGGAGCTTCGTATGCAAACTACGCTGGACGACTTGAGTTCCATAGCGAACTCTCTCTGGCCAGACCTTAGACAGTTTTGTTATACTGTATGTGTCGGTACTGTATGTGCGTGTATTGTGTATGTAGACGGGTCGAAATATTGTCCACGGTAGCGATTCGGTAGAGTCTGCGAAGAAGGAGATCGATCTGTGGTTCAAGCCCGAGGAGATGGTCGCATGGGATAGAACCCTGGATCAGTGGCTCTACGAATAGAAAATACTAAATAGTGTATGTTATGTATGTGGGGCACTGTGGGGTAAACCAGACCATCTAGTGCTGAAGACCGTTCTTCTTTCTACATGCATTACGTGGGTAGCCGGGTTTACCCCACCAATAACACCGGCCGGGTTTACCCCATGATACCCTACTACTTTCATACACTATAGTAGGTACCGACAGAATTCTGCTGCTTTCCAGTAATGCTGCTGTTGTAGTGAGAGGTTTGCATCCATCACGGCACAGCAATTGTATACACGGCTCATTGCAGTATGGAGTTGAGCTTACGGAATTGATTTATGCAGCATTATTCATAGCAGAGAACGGCATAGTACGGTGGGGACGAAACGAAACGTTATTGGTTGGTTGGTACATTCTGGTTGTTGTTTTGTTTGTGCTTGTTTTCTCTTCAATCTCTTAATTCTACTAGCGGCGTACTGTACGTAGGTAGTTGTCATTTTTCGGAAAGTTATGTTTGTTACCCGATTGAGTACAGACGAAACTTCCGTTCTTTTTCTGATGGTGCAATGCGAACTGTTTGGGCTTTTGCTCGCCTATTGGTTCAGAATGTGCACGTTACAGCCAGTGATTGAATAAAGTGATGTGATGGTACGAATACATGAACACGCATAGTGTTTACTATTGTTGGTAAAACAATAAAACGGCGAATGACAACGAAATGATGAGCACCATACAAACAATGATCATTCTGACTCTATACACTGCATGAACAAAACCGTTTGTATGTACACACAGTACATCTGCGATTATTGACGATGTACTGTGAAGTGAACCGCAACTTCTAAAAATCAACAACATTCGACGACTAATCTAATCTTTATGCCAGCGCTGGCTGCCTCACTTACAGCTGGCAGCCAGCAGGCTGCTATGTACATAGTAGCCTAGATGATTCTTCACTGCTAAAGAGTTTTAGGAGAAGCATGACACGGTAATGTTGATGGTTGTGGCCATATACTACGTAGTTGTACAGAAGGATCCCGATCACAATTCACAATACTTCGTTGATTTTCTTCTATCGATCTGAGGCTTGAGCAACTTGAATCTTTCTGCTGCCCTTTCTTGCATCTACAATTGTAAATCGCATTGCTTTTCAACACAACACACAACCATCGCACGCAAATGGGGGGAAAATGCTACTTCTTATGGGAATTTTGGCTTTTGTCCCAGCAGCACCTGCATTGTGCCAGAATTCGTCCATGCTGATGGCGGAGACGTTGTCGAGCATTTTTATGTGCGGACGATCGAATCGGTCGAAAGGCGTGAGGGCGCCGTTGCCTCCTCTGCTCCTTTCAACATCCGTCGCCGTCGTCTTCAGAATTCCGTTCGTTCTCCCCTTCGCGTTGCTGATGGGCGGAAACGGTGTTCTCGAGCGTCGGGTTCTCCCGTTGCCGAGCACGCTATCCGCCGCCTCCTCTCTCTCGCCGAGTTCGCGCTCCTTTTGATGATATTCGTAGTCGGCTGCATGATCCAGTCGGGCGGGATCCTCGCCGTTCTGCTCCTCCACCATTCGACTCACGCTGCGCACCCCTGGAGAGCCCTTGCCAGTCAGCAGAGTTCCATTGGCTGTTGCTGCTGCAGTCGCACCGGTGCTCGCGGACGCATCTTCCACCCTCGCCACGCTCTTGCCCAGTCGCGACTTTCTCCTCTTGCAGCATTTCTGATAGAACACCGGTGCGAGTACGATGAGCAGCAGCAGAAAAACGACGGCCAGCAGCAGAATCAGCCAGAGGGGCCAGGCGAACGCAGCGCTGCCGATCAGGCCCTGATTGATTTCGCGCTCTGGTGGTGCATAGGGAATAGTTGAGCCATCTAAAAAGTTGAAGCAATCTATCACTGTGGGATACTAAATCCGGCCACTTTACTAAAGTGAAGACTGGTTCTTTTCTTTCTACGTGGGTGGCCGGGTTACTACAAAACCGGCCGGTTACACCACCCCACGATACCCTGCAGTACGGTACAATACTGTGTCATTGTCATCCATGTGTGCTATTGCATTGCAAGCATTCACTGCGTTCCTCAAGGCTTCTGCATTCTTTATTGGTAGAAAAAAGTGTTATCCCTAGATCAGAACAATACATAGTGTGCAGTGCTTGTATCCTTAGCTACAGTTGCCTTATTTCCTAATTGAACTTTAATTAAGCCTTGGCGGAGAAATATGAAAATTATTCAAAATAGGCGATAGTGCGTTTAGTTTGGTTGGAGTGGAGGGAGACTGCTGTCATCTGTTGATAAGATGAATGTGGCTTGTCGATACCCGTGCCAGCCAATGCCTTCCTGTTATTCTAATAATAATTCATAAGCATTGAGTAGTACGTACGTAGTACCTGTAACTGCAACTTTTTGTAGGGTAATGAAATGTTGTTATTCTATAGCGTATGTACTTTTGCTTTATAGCCGAACAGAAAGAAACGGAACACTTTGGAAAAGGACGTATGTATGTACATGCTGTACGTGCTATCTATGTACGTACTATACTGTACGTATGTACATACTGTACATACGTAACAGTACAATGTGCGTGCGTGCGTACTGTAGATACCGTATTTACCCATGCATAGTCCCCCCCCCCCCCCCCTATGCATAGCCCCATTTTGGCAAAACATAAATAATGCCCTATGCATGCATAGCCCCCCATGCATAGCCCCATATGTACTGTACAGTACCTGAACCTACCTACATAAGCTGGTCATAAGCTACCCATAGCCACTCCCACACCAAGCTAAGATGCCTATAAGCCTGCTTGGGGGTGTATTGTACTAGAATAACCCTGTTTTGACCTCAATTATGCCCTAAAACATATGCTTTTGACCTAAAAAATATGCCTCTGTGCACCTCTCAAAAACATAAAAAATGTCCCATGCATAGCCCCCCTATGCATAGCCCCCCCTATGCATAGCCCCATATAGGACCTCTCAATTTTTGCATAGCCCCGGGGCTATGCATGGGTAACTACCGTATGTGTACTACAAGCAAAACTAAAGCACAAAGGCTAATGGCTCTGCGATGACCGAAATAATGGACGGAAGGATCGATTATTCAAAACATAGAAGACCACAGGGCACTCTCGAATTTTGTGCCTGTCGCTGTCAAGGAAGCAAAATCTCACGAGGCGAGCCTTTGTTTACCTCCTTCTTTCGCATGAGAAGAGCTAATTATCATTGGTCTATTGCATTGCTTCGGTTATAATGGCTAGCTACTGCTACACCTGGCGTTTTGAGCTCATGTCTAGCATAAGTGGCCGGCCAGTGGCACTCCATACAGAACAACCATGCCGTATATGAACATGAAGTGGTCTAACATTTGTATGTAGATAACAATGAATTTGGGATCAATACACGTCTGGCAGGGTGGCACTTCCTGTCGTTGAATTACGTACATACATATAGGTATGTACGTATTACGTGTACCTACGTACAAGATCAAGATACTTATGTATGTAGGCCTATATCAATTGGGTACTTAGTATGGCAATAATATCGGAATTTTCTGAAGCAAAATGAATATAATGCATAAAGAAAAGATACACTTTGAGGCGAAAGGCAAACGTTCTTTGTTTTCCCATACCTTTTCTTTTGGTGCAAATGAAAGATTTTAGCGTTCTGCAGTCATCAACGTTGTATGCGGAAGAGGAGTCAGTGAAGTCCAAGTAAACGCAGTCTTTCTGTTCGTGGTCGTCGGAAAATTCGGGAAATCTAATAAAGAACAAAGATACATATACATACAGCGCAAAGTAGGGTCATTCATGGGTCAAATCGCATTCATATGTAAGGGTCTATTATGTATGTATTCGTCATAGTAAAAGTATTCCTTGCCTTTATAGTGTTGATTTGCTTCTATGTATTTGGGAGGAACATGTGAATCATAATTCTTTATGTCATTACTGTACTTGAGCAATTTTCGGCAAACAAAGCGGTGAGTCATCGGGAGGCAAAGTAATACCAAATGTTGTTCAATGAACAACGGACACTGATAGTGACATCATCATAATGTTAGGTTAGGTGGTGCTTACTACTAGACGTGCTTAAAGTCTCATTACGGATCAGGCCAAAGTTCTTGCGTTGGGTCTATGCCCTGAAACTTTCCTTCCTCCACCGCGTCAAATATGCCGATCCAAGGCGACACCTGCTCAGAGCTGAAGGCTTCTAAACCACAATACAACGCAGATACACGTACATACGTACCCTATGTATACCCCATCGCATACAGATGAATTTACAGACCAACTGAAAGGACGCTGAGTGACTGCAGTGTACTGTAACGCTCGTCAGCCTGCATGTGCACTTGACTTACTGTACTTATGCATATGATACATGCACCTACTGTGTATGATAAAAAATATTTCATCGTTGCTAATAACCATTTCGATCACTGCAAAAACGAAAGAACTTACTTAGCACTTTGACATATTCTTCTTCGCTGGAAAGAGTGAGAAGATTGGCTCTGTTGTAGATGCAACGAAACTGGGCTTGAACCCAGCTGAGCTCCGTTTCTGGCATAAATAAACTGTAGCAGCTGTCGTCAATTTCCGTCCAATTGGGCGGACAACCGGGCATATCTGAAATGTACACGTAGCTGATGGCATGGCAGAGGGCGAGCCTTAGCCTTCTATGTACAGTACGTACAATGCAAGAAGCCAGTTACCGTATTCTGAGTAGGTGATATTGACACCGCGATGGTTGATCATTGCATCCGAATGAAAGTGTAAGTAGAGCTGATTACTGGTGCTCGTGATGGCGACCGGATTACTTTTTCCGCACCAGCGAACGATGCGCTTCTTCCAGTCGTAGGAGCCACCTTAACAATACCGGCGCTGCCTCTGTAAAACCTCAGGAAACGAAAGTAGTACGTAGATGTAGATGACCTCACACCTGACACGTATACTACACGTACTACTGTACATAGTATAGGGTTTATGTAGTGTGTCCGTGGTTGAAGAAATCTTCAGGTTCACTGGGTGTGAGTCAGACTTCACACAGTACTATACATGTGTACAGTACATAACGTCTGCTTCTTTCTTACCGTCGAGTATCTCCATGAAATCGTCGCACGCGGTAAACAGGCGATCTTCGATTGCCGAGTCGTGAACGCTGAGTTGTATGCGCCGCGTGGGTCGACTGGCGTTCAGAATCCAGTGACAGTCCGAAGACGCGGCGTACTGTCCCCGCCGGTAACCGGGCGTCAGGAAAATCTGCTCCTTCTCCGTCACTGCGTAGGATTTCGGCTGCGTCCGATACGGACACTCGTCCATGGCGTGAAATACTGTAAGAGCTGAGATACACACTGACTGTTAGCTTCACGCAGCAGAGGACGATCTACTTGGCACCATAACCGCTTGGGACGAATTCAATTACGTACGTTAGCGTAAGCTGAATGTAATCGTAAATAAAACAGGGAACGGTGGCACCGCCTTACTGAGTTGATTGTTGCTGGGATCTGGCGGCTCTGGCAGAGCTACTACGAGACTTCTTCTCACACATTGAAGCCAGAGGAAGACGACGAGCACGGTTGTACGAAGAGGCGCCGAATATGAGCTCAACACCTGTCGCACACCTAGAACGATAGGTGCATTTGCGTGTTGTGTTAAAATAGGTATATTATGTATTAGTACTACACATGATTACGCGAACGTTCCGCAAATATGTTTCTTTGCTTCTCATGCTAGCTGCATAATATTTAGGTACGTTCTTGCATATCAGTTGTTTGTTCGGAACCGAATGAATTGAAACTGTGTTACTGTACGTACGCACGCATAGACAGACGTACCTGTTATGCTATTAATAGTACTGTGTAGATACAACGCAAATATATGTACGTGAAAAGTCTAGTACATAACAATCAGTGTCTAATCTAGCGTAATAGTTTTCTTTTAGCGTACCTGGCAAACTAGCACTCATTTGGTATCCTATTCTGCTGTGACCACTGTCTTCTCATCCAAAGCTTCATCCACCAGGTGCCGTAATCATTTTTATAAAGCTTCATTGATTGTCGCTAACATGCCTTTGGAGCCATTGGGGCCTCATGAAGGTGCCAAAAAAGTACAGAACAGGAGACAAGATTAGCCGTGAAATTATCAGTTCTGAGCCGGATTACACGAAGATTAGGGTACGACGGCTTAGAGTTATTGCTTTTCTGTGAGAGAAAAATTCTTGGCGATGCCGGCTTTCTAGCGCGAAGCTTTTAGCCTACTTGGAATTAGCCGCCATGGGATACATACTTACGTAGGGCCCCGAATGTTTATGACTTGACGTTTGTCTCTATCGAATCCTATACTTCGCTCTCACTGCACTACAGACAGATGCAGACCAACCGATTCGTTAATGGCGCACAGCTCAGCTATGAACCTAAAGTGCATGCCCGGCGATGTCGCCCGTTCCCACTTGATGGGGCGGCGCGCGGAAAACACTATGGTTGCTAAGGAACAAGGTGTGCCTCCAATATTCTCAGCAGACGACGTCACAATACTGGCTTGCGTTTGACTTCATAGCTACATGCATATCTGTGTTCTTTTTGGACCTTCTGTTTCTGTGATTGGCACCATTATAATTATTACTATGCACGTACGTACGTACACGTAGTATATTATAGCTCGGTCGCCATACAAAGCGCTGCATGCATACGCTCTTTAAATGTGACCCAATATTGGCCGCGACCCAACGACGGCGTGTGCCAAGCCAACTGTTTCGTGAAGGTCGTATGAGGTTGCGCTATAAAACAACAGCTGATAGTATGCATGATGGAAAGGTAAGGACCCATGTGTATGTACCCATCCATTATGCAGCAAGAATAACATGACAAATTAGCAGTGGCTGGCTGTGGCTACATAACCTGTGAGCTGTGAGTGAGTAGAAAATTAAAGTTCCGCGATAGGATGCCCAATGACCAAATAAACTAGTGTCAGCTTTTACATATTTATTTTATGCATTGAATGACACACGACAAACAAAACACCACGACACTGAACGCTAGTAAATCGTAGGTATAATGAACCTCCTGCTCCTGTACCTACCGAGACTGTACGTACATACATACCGTACCGTTGGTTGGTACCCTTGTGTATGAAAGCAATACAATACATTCATAATACATACCCTTGCGTGTGATTGTAGCATTGTTCTACAGGGCTTTCTCAGCCTCGAAGTCCAAGTAGGGTTCAGGTTAGGCCTACACATTATTCGTATCAATCGCGCCCAGGAAGGACGACGGGATCCGCTTCTGCCATACCTTCTTCTTGCCCGCCTTGCTGTTGGCCCCGACAGTCGATCTGGATCTGCAGCAGCTGCTTGGTTGACCGCTTCAGATACGCATCCAGCTTTAGGTAGGCGACCAAATTAGGGCTGCCATCTTCGTTCAGCAGGAACTCCGGGCTGTACATGCGCTTCAAAGTGGCGACGATCTCCATTTCGAGCTTGGACGGACCATTCGGCTGCCTGCACCCTTCTGCTGCCTCCCAAGCAGCGCAGAATAGAAACGCCAGAATAAGAACTAGTGCGGCACGGTGGATCATTGTCGTTGATCGCGAAGCCAAAAGATACAATATATCGTATCTACGACGTGAAGTGCAAGGACGGAATTGTCGAAGACGGGCAACCTGTTCTCTTTTATTTGTCAACCGGGGCGACCGCTTCACGTGGACCGACGAGAGAGTTAATGACAATCTCGACAAACATGAGCTTCGCGTCAGCTAGCTTTAGTCATAAGAAAATTGACTGTCTCGCCTACTGCGGTGTCAAAGCAGGATGTCCCAATATCGCATGCCTTGAGGGTAAATCGCAATGTTCTCAGAAGCTATCGACAGAATTCCTGCTCTCAACCCGCCCGTCCCACACACAGTTTCATGCAGGAAATAGGCTTTGTACCGATGTATACGTTTAATAGGTATACTAGACGTCGTATCCTGCATGACATGACCACAGGAGCTGGTGTTTTCTGCTCGCCAACCGCCGTGAACTCATATATTGTTCCTGCTGCGGTTCTTCTTGTTTTTCTTGCTCGAATTCATTGAGCAGTAATCTTTGAACACCTGCAACGAACCTGTCTGTAATTAGTTGTGCTGTCGTCAATACGCAACATGTGCCCCCAGCAAGCTTTATTATCTTTGTGGCACCTTCTTCTCGGTGCATATTATTTCATAAGGATAGTAAAGTACATTATAATGTAGTACACGTACGGTACTGTACGTACATACGCAAGGTTCACGAGTTCCTGATGAAAAAGGCGAAGAATCGTCCGTTTGTCTGACGAAAATGTAGGTATTTTTTGCAAGTTCTTCACACGCATGATCGATGAATACATTGAAGTTTCTTTATGACACCTATTTGCACCGTTCGCACTTCCTTCCAAATGGTATCTCGTGTCACATGTGCCCGCACGCTTCTGATAATCGAGAAAGATTAGACAGACATACTACATATATACTGTACGGAAAAGGTACGCACATGGAAGGATGACCAACCGAACCACTACATACGTACATAACTGCCGCATTGCATTGAATTCTGGGACAAAACGGTACAATTTTTTACATCACCAACTTTGACCCTCAACTTCATTAGTTGAAGTTTAAATGCCGAAATCGGCACAGCGACACAGTTTCAACAGGCGAGAGGCGAAAGTAGCGCGATGATGTCCAGTACTACAGTTCGTACCTTCTATACGTACACATCTACAGGGGGATAAGAATGTACGTAATGTAAGAACGTATAGCAGGCAAGTGCAGAGGTACTGTACACGTTGTACGTATGTGTGTATCACGGGTTACGTAACTGACCTGGTGTTTGTTACTGCCTTGGATATTTGAAACTGTCTTCCAGCACTTGGAGTGAGTCCGTGATTTTTTTTCCAGTTCTTATCGTTTGACACTTCTTGCAGGTGGAACAATGGAGAAAAAGTTGTAAAAATTTGTTGCCCATCTGCGTCAGTGTAATGAGTAGAAAAAGGGAGAGGGCGGATTCGATTTCTCATTTTCTTCCTTCCTCTTTCCCATCTGTGTCCTTCCACCTCCTCCTGTGGCAATTGCGTCAAACACCATGATCATGGCCATGAGAAATTGGCACTGCGGGAAGTTGTTGCACTACTGAGGAATCCCCAAAAAGCGGAAATGGTCGCCGTATGCAGAAGATACGATTGGTTCGGTATCTTCTTAATTCTCGCTTACGGTAAGAAACAAAGCAGCACCACGCATGCAGTAGGTGAAGGTGGTACCTGTATGTACGTACGTACGTATACTATACCTTACCACCTGCATTTATGTGTGTACATATGGTACGTACGTACATACGTTGTGAACATTTAAATCCCACCGTTTGTCCAATTACAGGATGCATTCTGCAGCCATCGGCCGCTCAAACGCTCAACATCAATCATTTGAACCCAGTGAACTGGAACTGGGGTAGAATTCTGGGTGGCTCCTTCAGTGACGACTCAGTCAGAGGCTCATTCATCGGCGGCGTTCGTGCCTTCGTACGAGAAGCGCTGAAAGGCTTTGAAAACTTTATCACCACCTCCAACTTTCTACCGCAATTGACCAAAGTTTCAGATGGCGCTACAGGAACAACTATCAAATCGACAGCAACAACTGCCACCACAGCAGCAACCGCGTCAGTGAAAAGTGAGGCAGAGGCAGATAAAACGGCTGAGTCGGACTCTAACGGCAAAGGCGAAGAATCGTCCTCTTCAGACGGCCAGGACCAAGAAGAAGAAAGCAGCCACTCCAGTTCTAAAAGCGAGGCAGACGATGACAAGAGTGCCGGAAACGAGGAATCAGAGTACGAAGACGACTACGAGGACGACTACAGTTATGAAGGAGAAGATGGAGATGACGATTTTAGCATTCCTAATGGAGGAGAAAAGGAGACGAAAACGAGCGAGGAAGAGTACGATGATTATGAAGCAGAAGAGAAGAGTGACGAGTCGAAAGCAGAAGATGACTACGATTATGGCAACGAAGATGAAGAGGAGACAGAAGAGGAGGAAAAGGAGCAAACGGCTGCTGAGGAGAGCGCAACAACTTCGACCAATGCCAGCGCAACAGCCGGTTCGAATGCGACTGCAGCCGCAGCGGGCGCAGAATCCTCATCCTCAACAGGTGAGACGGATGCAGCGCAAGCAACTAACGATACGACTAGTGGAAGCAGCTCTGACACTAGCAGCGCGGGCGCTCAGCAACTGGATACAGCAGCAGTATCAGCGGACGAGACGGCGGAGCAATATTACGCGGCACTGCGCAAAGCGCTTCGACAGATTGGCATCGGCCCGCCGCATTCCACCTTCGCCGACTTCCCAGTGAGAGGCGGAGGCGGCCCCTCGCTGCCCTATCTTAACTCCTTCATCCGTCCGTCGCTGTCGCTGGATCCATTTCCAGACATGTCCGGCATTCGCACTCCCGACTTCCGTCTGCCATCCGCCCTCAGCTTGAATCTTAATTTTCCATCGCCGTTCGCTGGCGCGCTGGAAGGAAACGCTGCCCGGTCTGTGTACGGGCAGAAGGACGAGAAGCTGGAGGTAGTTCGTCATGTGATTGATCAGGCGACGACGGTGATCCCAACGGAAACGCCAGTGGAAACGACGACGATCGGCTCCGGCGATTTGCGACCGTACTCTGATGAATGGATAGCTCTGCTTGCGCAGCAAGTGTCGAAAAATTTGAACCTCACCTTGAAGAGCAGCAGCAACAGCAGCGGTAGTAATTCGCCATCCATAAACACAACAATGTCTGCATCGGCAACTGTTGAAGAAGGAGACTCGGTGAAAGGGACAGAAGATACGACGCCCGACTATGAAGAGTACGCAGCCATGGAATCAACGATGTTTCCAAAGCTTGAATTTGAATCTGTCACTAGCACAGCCGTGCCAGGGGAGCAGGGGGTCGCAGAAGCGACGACGGTAGATATCGTAGACGCCGATTATTCCCTAGCTGCAGCATCATTGGATAGTGAAAAGGCAGCAACGGCTGTGGCGCCTCCGAGCGTGCACCAGGAAGGAGCGCGAGAGACAGAATTTGTTGCGAACGGCGCGTCTACAGAAGAGGAGTCGCCAGTATCGGAGGGATGGGTAAAACTTGTCGGAACCTATTTGACTCGAAATAAGGAGAAGCTGAAGCTGTTCGGGCAGAAAACAAAAGTTATTTCATCCATTACCACCACAAAAAAACCGGCCAAAAGAAAGCCAACTGAAACTAGTATTAGTTCAGAGGCAAATAAAGAAGCCAAGCCGACGCATAGAGCATTGGCTGAAAGTAAACCGGATCCGCTACCGGATAATTTGACGCTGGCGTCAAAAAACATCAAGGTTATTCGAAAGACTCGTTTACCAACTGCTCCACCACTGCCTCCACCTCTGCCGAGGCCGCCGGCTCCCACTTTACCCCCGCTACCCTTGGTGCCACCGCCTCTGCCACCTAGAGACAATTATTACTATCACTTAGCTTTACGGTCGAGAAAAAGACCAAAACTTGCATCAGCAGAAGCAACAGCAACAAGAACCACTCCTACTACCACCACCACAACTGAAACAACGCCTAAATCTACGACAAAATCTTTTCCTCCTATTCCAACTTTGCGAGAACTGCTGGGACTTCCGCCTAGAAAGCGGCCACGAAAAGTGCTGGGTCGACTTCGAGATCGACTTTTCGGAACCACGCCACCACCTCCACTGTTGGACGTGGTAGAAATTACCAGCTTGAAGCTTAAAAAGCAGGATGGCAAGGCAGATACTAGTAGTTCGAACCTGAAGAAGCCGACTATGGAGCGAAGGAGGGACCTGAAAGAATCTTTATCCTTCGCTTCACCGGCAATAATTGGCGGCGGCGGCGGCGGCGGCATTGCATCCGCGTCAATGCCGATCAAGACGCGGGTAGTGTCCCGCAAGTTCCGCGGCAAGACTCGAGCCCACCCGCCCCCTCCGCCGCCCCCTCCTCCGCCATCTGTGGCGATAATTCCTTTCTCTTCCCGCTTCCCTCCGCCTCCCCCTCCCCCTCCTCCTCCCCCTCCACCTCTTCCTCTGCCTCCTCCCGCCTCTATTCGGCACCTCAGCAGAGCTGGCAATGTCCTGGGCAGAAGTCAGCAACAGCATCTGCGCAAACTGTCTCGACAGGACTTCTCCAGTATTCGGGAGCATGGACGTAGACTTCCGTCAGTGGGTAGGACTAGAAACTCCGGCAGTGGCAGCAGCAGGTTGCTTCAGGTGCAGCCGCTGTGGCGTCGGACATTGCAGCAGCTGCCTCAAGAGGCGAGGAGAGCGGCGCGCAAGAAGGAGGCGGCGGATCCTCTGAAGCGCCTGCCGCCTCCGGGGAGAACTGCGCTGGACGAGTTGTACACTCGACTACGTGACTTCCACGCGGTTTATGGCAAGCAGCCGCGATTCAAGATTGTCACCGATCGCGACGACCCGCACGCTTTAAACGTGAACGGCGCATTTGACTACTTCTTTGAGCTTGGAGGGTGACACAACCAAAGATCCCATATTCCACCAATTCAGTGATGTGTTGTCAAGTGATTACCACGTGCTTCTGCAATCGAACACTGGTCTGGTCTGGCAGTATTATGTCTACAAACAGTACCAGTATGTACAACAATGTGTTTGTATCGTACAAAAAGTAATACCAGTATACGGATAGTACGGTCAAATGTATGTATACTACCACTATACGTACGTATAATTGCCTCGAGAAAATAGTAGACGGAGGAGAGGCGTTTATTTTCTCTGGTCACTCCTTGGGCTGGGCTTTCCAGTTATCTTGTCACCGCCCTTCCTGCCTGTTGTGTGCAATGAGTTGTGCCTTCCTCCTTGCACACTAATTGCCTTTGGTCTCTTTTTGTTTGGGCAGCGGGCAGCGCGCCTCGCGCGATGACCATTCTTTTTTCTCCCTCCTTCCCTGTCCGTCCACTACTAACGTATTTCATACGGGTGCTCAACCAGAGATGACCAACGCATTATCGATCCGCCCGCCGGTCTACTATTGTCCCGCAGCAATATTACAGTATGTTTACAGGGGGTAGGCAGCCGACAAAAACCTGAGGCGCGAAATGTTAAAATGCGATGTCAGGTAGTATTGAGAATTGCGTGGACAGGGGGGTAATTTTCAGTTTTCTGCTGATGACGTGAGCTGATAGCCCAACTTATTTTACGTATTTTACAAAAAGACCGGGTCGAAAATTCGCACCCAGTCCTGAGATATAAGGCCTCAAAGTTGACCACAATTTGACCTTAATTTTTCACTTTTTCACCCTAAAATGGGGGTAAATAGCCCCACAGTGGGGCTTTGGGGCTATAAATTTGCACACACATAGACCCTATGGGGGTACATGTTCAGACAAATTTTGAGCCCTCTAGCCCTCTTGGTTCAGGTGTTAAAGCTGTTTTTGCTGAAAATCCGAAAATTACAATTTTTTCATAATTTTCAAAATTTTGAGAGAGTTAGTCCGTGTGCCCGCTGTTTTATTTCTGAATCTTGTAGAGCAGAAAATTTGCTACAAGATAGGCTACATTTGAAAAGAAAGTCACCTATGGGAAATTTTCACAGCAAGGCCTCAAAGAGTGGCAGTAAGGGTTATAAGAGTGTGCGTTTTCCCCATTTTTCAAGCTAACTCAACAATATCACGGATACTCTCTCCTCAAAAGTAGCCTATCTTATGTAAAATTTGATGAAGATTTAGAAAAAAATATTTTTACCCCCAAAAAAGTGAACCCTACCCCAAAAATGTTCAAAAATTGTTAATCAATTACATCTTTTGTAAGATTATATGCTAGTGGTTAACTTTTTTGGGGGCAAAAATACTTTTTTCTAAATCTTCATCAAATTTTGCATATCCCTTTAACTAGGAATGAGCCAAAATCGGGTGACGATCATGAAAATGGCCCAGATCCGAAAAAAAATTATCGCCATGAACTACTAGCGAATCCCCATGAATCGGAAAAACAACAGGCCCCACCCCCCTAAAAATGGATCGTCAAAATCGTGTCAAAAATTTCGAAAATTTGAACGGGCGATTTTGCAAAAAGAGGCCCTGAAAACTTGTGACGATTATGCTCGAAACAGGGTCATAACTCGTCAGGTCAAAAGTGGTTAAGAGAAGCACTCGTCACCAAACTGTGTATTATGTGAATCATCGTCATAATCTTGTGAAATAAAAGTCATTCTGAACATTGTCATCGTTGTTGTCGTCACAGGTACAGCGCGCATGCGTGCGCGTTCTCAAAGCAAGTGATCATACATATTTATTATGCGCAGTGAGCAACAAGTGAGCAATGTAAAGTGACCTTTATGCTCGAGAGTTGAGCTTTGGCCCCCACGCAGCGAGGCAGAAAAACTGGGCTTCAGTACTGAATTGCTCTTTTGCTCAAAGGTGCCGGCGCACCAAGTCCCTTGCCTCTTCAGATCAGAAATTTTGTTTGTTGTACACACTCCTTCCACCCAACTTGCCCAGTCAAAAAAAATTTCCCGCGATTGTATGCTTTGAAGCAAAAATAGGCACTGATTCATTTACTGTGTACATACCCTACCTCGCGCAATTTTGAATGTGCGCCAATTCCTAAAGTGCAATTTTGAAGCTGACTGAAAGGTGCAAATGCCGTCTCTGATGCACTGCTACCCAAAATAATCATAGTATTACTTGCTCCGCTTCTGCAGTAAGCTCTAAACCTCAGAAATAGTTTTGGCGCTATGCATTGGGCACTTTTTATATTTTGCCAATAGGCTATTCATTGGGGGTGGTGATATCGTTATCTAGTTTTGAGGTCCGTTTTGGATAAATCGCCCACTCATTTTTAATGAACTTTGTGACATGAATTTGACGTTTTTTTCCAAAACAAAGTGATTGCGATTTTTCGAAAGATGATGGGCGAGTTTTTCAATAAGTTTTTGACGATTTTTTTGGGTGGACCCATACAGTATATGGGTCTATCTTCACAAGAAGGGATATATCAAAATCCGTCTCAGTGTGCCTTAGTTTTACTGTTTCGCCACATGGGGGCTGAAGTTCAACTCTTGAGTGTAGAGGCCACTTTACGGAACTGACTAAATGGTGCTCCTTTTGGGCTTTTGCATGCTTCACCTCTGTGGCACTTTCAAGAGCAAGTCAAATTTTCTTTCCTGAAACAGGGGCACTGCTTTGAGGATCAAGACTTGCTCGGGCATTTGCAAAGCGATTTGTTGGAGTAGGAAGTTTTTGAATTTTGAAAGCTTACTCTTTACAACAGTTTGATAGATGTACATGTGCTCAGTAAGTAATAGCAAGCAACAAGTAAACAATGTTTACATCGTTTATCACAACACACACAAGAAAACACGAAAAAATACAGGAAATAGCATACATACAATAGCTACTGTGTATTCAAACCATTCATTCATTCCCACTTCTGCACCACTCAGTAGTATACATACATGTAAGTCTGAATATATGACGAGAAAATGAAAAAATATCGACACAATAAACTCATGACAACTGATAAAGTCATGGTGATAAAAAAAGGAACATCGTCCGATAGAAAAATTTCGACGATGTTTTTGAAAACAAATGCAAAATTTTTCTGAGTCCAAAATCGCCACCACTCTCAGATCAAAATTATGACGATCTAAAAAAACTTTTGAATCGATTGTCAAAATGACATGCCGATTTTAGCAAATATATGGGAAAATTGACGATTTTTTGCCCGTTTTTGGAAGAATCGGCACGAAATTTCGTGCCGATTTCAGACAAATTTTGGGACAAAAAATCGTCAAAAAATGACGATTTCAGTTTGAGTAAAAACGGCGATAAAAATTTCGTTTCGGGACGATTTCATTTTTGATTTTTCAAAAAAATCGGCATAAAAATTTTCGTGCCGATTTTCCATTCCCACTTAATCGGAATGAATTTTGTGTGTGATGCGTGTAGGTGGACATGGACAAGCTCGGTGAAATAGGTAAAGTAGCTATATTTGAGTGAGCATTCATGTGAGTATTTTGTGTGTTGTGAAGGGTGGACAGATCCATCGGCTGATATGTGAAGAGGTCTATATTTCACGCGGCAAATGTTTACGCCGCATGTGTGCATTCTGTGTGTTGTGAAGGTGGACAGATCCATCGGCTTAATTGTGAACATGCTCAAGTGTTGGCGTTGGCATGGGGACGAATAGCTTAGGGACTCCTTCCAAATAGTGGGGAGGAATTCACCCTTTTTCGCCCCCTAAAAAGCTTTTTCAGGGCGTAATTTGGGGACGAAACTACCTGATTTCAGGGGGCGAAAATCATCCTTCGTGTCCTGATTTCAGGGGCGAAAATGAGCCGAACCACTAATTCACGGCTTTTCGCCCCCTAATTCACTCTGGCTCGTTCCTCCCTCCCTCCCTTTCATTATGCAAGAGAACTGGCTGCGTCTCCTCGCTCTGTCTTATCTGACCAGTGAAGTGAGCAGCAATAAAAAGTTTTCGCCCTTCCCTTCCGTTGCACTGTGCCCGTCGTCTCAGCTTGTGTTCCCAGCAGGCCAAGCCTCTTCTCTCTCTCTTCTCCCCCGCCCACATGCAAGCAATATACGTACGTACATACTGTAGCAATATGCGAACCGCCGCGCACAAACAACAAATCACTTTTGACAGATTTGTTGGGCTGCGAGAGTTTGCTTGCATAATGGGACGGGCAAAGAGAGGTGTCCATTACAGAACCCTGATTTCAGGGCACCTTTTTCGCCCCCTAAAACGTTCTTTTTCGCCCATGATTTCAGGGTTTTTACCTGAATTCAGGTACCGTAATTAAGGGTAACTAGGGGGCGAAAAGGGGTGAATTCCTCCCCACTATTTGGAAGGAGTCCCTTAGTGAGCTTTGAAGCAAGCTCGGTGAAAAAGCTTGGTAAGCTTGAATGAAGCTCGGTGAGCTGAAGGCACTGAAGTAGAGTATTTTGTGTATGACGCAAAAGGTCTATATTTCACGCGGCAAATGTTTACGCCGCATGTGTGCATTCTGTGTGTTGTGTAGGTGGACAGATCCATCGGCTGAAATGTGAACATGCTCAAGTGTTGGCGTTGGCACGGGGACGAATGGCTTGGTGAGCTTTGAAGCAAGCTCGGTGAAAAAGCTTGGTAAGCTTGAATGAAGCTCGGTGAGCTGAAGGCACTGAAGTAGAGTATTTTGTGTATGACGCAAAAGGTCTATATTTCACGCGGCAAATGTTTACGCCGCATGTGTGCATTCTGTGTGTTGTGTAGGTGGACAGATCCATCGGCTGAAATGTGAACATGCTCAAGTGTTGGCGTTGGCACGGGGACGAATGGCTTGGTGAGCTTTGAAGCAAGCTCGGTGAAAAAGCTTGGTAAGCTTGAATGAAGCTCGGTGAACTGAAGGCACTGAAGTAGAGTATTTTGTGTATGACGCAAAAGGTCTATATTTCACGCGGCAAATGTTTACGCCGCATGTGTGCATTCTGTGTGTTGTGTAGGTGGACAGATCCATCGGCTGAAATGTGAACATGCTCAAGTGTTGGCGTTGGCAACTACCAGGCATAACGATACTGCATTCGGCATATCGCGACGCTCCGGCATTAAGAGATTTCGTCCGGCATAACGCGCCAAACCTTCCGGCATATCGCGACGACGTCTGGCATAACGAGACTCCGGCAGATCGCGACAACGTCCGGCATATCGCGACAGCGCCCGGCATAATGCTACACCTGGCATAACGGCACACAATCGCCCATACAGCAGTAGGTTTTCCCTCAATGCTGCCGGTCTAGATTTGGTCATTTGGTAGTGAGTACTTTCGTTGCTGATCATTTCATTGCAGGCCGAATTCGGTCACTTTGTCAAAAGAACTTTTGTTGCTGGTTAGGCTTAATGTGGTGAGCAGACTGGTCTAAAGGGGAAATTGTGTGACTGAGGTCATCCGAGTGTGTAGTCAAATGGTTAAGGCGCTCGGCTGGAACTCGAGAGGTCCAGGGTTCGATTCCCTGGCACATTCGGCAAATTTTCCTTCTCGACTGTGTCACTCTAGTCGGCCCTGGTTGATTGAGAGGTGCCAAATAGGCGCCCTCTCCTAGGAAAACCGGCTAGCTGTCATGATCAAAAGGGGAAATTGTGTGACTGAGGTCATCCGAGTGTGTAGTCAAATGGTTAAGGCGCTCGGCTGGAACTCGAGAGGTCCAGGGTTCGATAGAAGCTATCCGTAGAAGCTGATAGTAGTAGTAAACTGATAGAAGCTATCCGTAACAGTATCTCTTGTTTTGTAGATGGAGCGTCAATTTCCAGTTTCCGTTTCGTTTGCCGGTCAACTGCGCGACAGCTACCTCCTGCTTTGAAGAAGGAGACCACCAGTACTATCCTAGAAAGAGAAACCGAAGTAAGCCGTTTATCCCACAATAACCATGGTAACCAATAATGTTGGCAGTAACCATGGTCCATGGACAGTAGCCATGGGCCATGATCTATGCATGGCCCGCGGGTCATGCATGGTGCATGGTCCATTGCTCATTGCTCCGTGGTCCATGGTGAACAAAGGTGAGTTGCGTCATAGTGAGTTGAGAGTAAGTAATCTCTTGTTTTGTAGATGGAGCGTCAATTTACAGTTTCCGTTTCGTTTGCCGGTCAACTGCGCGACAGCTATTTCCTGCTTTGAGCAAGGAGCTGGTGGAGAAGAAAATAAAGGACAACCACCAGTACTACCCTAGAAAGAGCAACCAAAGTAAGCCGTTTTAGTGGCCGTCACCAGTAAATTACCAGTACTTTTACTGGCTTACTGGCAAAAATATTGCTACCAGTAATTACTTTTACCTTACTTTTACTGGCAGTGCTGCCGGTATCTTACTTTTACTTTACTGGCTGGCTAATTTCTTTTACCGGTACTGGCAAAATTTTAGTAAAAGTAAAAAGTAAAATTTGGGCGTTGTTCTCGTAATTTAGCCCTGTGATGGAAAGATTTTTAGTGAATTACTGACGCATTTCCAGTTGGGAAAAGAGAAATTTTCTTTGTAGCAAGTCATTTTAGATTCTCTCATCATGCCACCGACTCCTCCATCCAGCTACATTACGTACATCCGTAGGCCTATAAAGCGCATATAGCATGCAGGGTAGGCCTGGGACCACTATGGTTCGTCATGTTGGCCCATGTGAACGATATGCAGAAAGTAGTAGAGATTGCACATGAACGATACCTGTCTTACGTACGTATGTCTGTACATAATGTATTGGCGTTGCAGCACTCTTCATTCCTGTGTTTTGGTAGGTAGACTTTGAAAGGTAAGCCAAGCCTTATGTATGAAGATTCACCCGAATACAATAAAAAAGAAAATTGACAACCAGAAAAGCATTTGTAGTCAATGGGAAACATGGCCATAAAATTTTGCATTTTTACTTTTACTTTACTGGTTACTGGCAAGGCTTTACCTTTTACTGGCAGTTTGAAAGCGCCAGTACCAGTAATTACTTTTTACTTACTGGCTATTTTCCATTGAAAAGGTATTTACCTTTTACTTACTGAAATTTTTGAAAGTGCCAGTAACGGCCACTAAGCCGTTTATCCCACAATAACCATGGTAACCAATAATGTTGGCAGTAACCATGGTCCATGGACAATAGCCATGGGCCATGATCTATGCATGGCCCGCGGGTCATGCATGGTGGTCCATTGCTCATTGTTCCGTGGTCCATGGTGAACAAAGGTGAGTTGCGTCATAGTGAGTTGAGAGTAAGTATACTGAGGCGTGTTGGCGGTAAACTTGGACCATAGACCATGCCGTCATGCATGTTATGTACGTTTTGTAGGTACGGTGACGAAACTTTATTTCTTTATCTACGGATCTCCTGCTTTGACAGGCAGGTAAACTGTCCAGCCAGCCATCTCTTGCTTTGTTGGTCCACAAATGATCAAGTTTCAGTACGTCTGGCCTTGTAAGTTCAAATGGCATTTTGCATTGGGGATGGCTATGCATAGGTAAATACGCACTCATTCTGGTGAGTTTGATTGTTAAGGATAAAGCTGAATTCAAAAACTGAAGCAGCAAGAGCAGTATTCAATCATTCAATGATTCAATCATTCTGTTTTGCTGCCTACTAGTTTAGGTAGGTATAGGGTCAGGCCCAAGAATAACCCATCGTGTCTAGTAGTACGTAGTATGTAGTATGTACTTATGTACTATTTATGTGCTACATTCTGATGCGAGTACAGTTGGTTTCGGCTCGGTCCTAGGGCTATCCAAATAAAGTGCGATGCGATGCGAGCCTTTTGATTGTTGAGGCATCATGACGCTTTACATTTTTGCCCAACGTTTATGCGTACATTGGTACATATTGCGGGTGTTGACTATACATGTTAGCTGGTAGGGTATATACGAAACATTACATTATTGTCTTCTGTAATGTACCGATAATGTTGCGATGCCGCATTGACAAATCTAAATTTTTCTGCGTCTTTGTGCGTTTTTGTGCGTCCCAAAACTGCATTTTGGGTGAGCTGGAGTATTTTATGTTTCAAGTATCATTAAGATGTGTCCGTGTATGTAATGAGACAATCAAAACGGAACCTGAAACAAAATATGTTTATTATCCAAAATATTCAGTGTCATCACCCCCTAGGGAGAGCCCGATCCGCTAAAACACAACGGAAACTAGAAGGTGTGAAGTGCTCCTTTCGGAGCTAGAGAGACTTGTGAACCGCTTCCGGGAGGGAAAGCTGTCTGTACAAAAGCACTGCTAATGCTAATGCTGACCATTCAAGTGTTATGCAACTCAAACAGAATGGAAGCAAGAGTCAAGTAAACTGAAAGGATACAACAAGACTCTTGCCAAACTATTCCAGTGATGTGAAACTAAAACATAACGGAAACAAGAGTCATGTGAACCGCACATGTACCAAGTAAACATAAGGGGTACAAGACTCTTGCCAAACTATTCCAGTGATGTGAAACTAAAACATAACGGAAACAAGAGTCGTGAACCGCACATGTACCAAGTAAACATAAGGGGTACAAGACTCTTGCCAAACTATTCCAGTGATGTGAAACTAAAACATAACGGAAACAAGAGTCATGTGAACCGCACATGTACCAAGTAAACATAAGGGGTACAAGACTCTTGCCAAACTATTCCAGTGATGTGAAACTAAAACATAACGGAAACAAGAGTCATGTGAACCGCACATGTACCAAGTAAACATAAGGGATACAAGACTCTTGCCAAACTATTCCAGTGATGTGAAACTAAAACATAACGGAAACAAGAGTCATGTGAACCGCACATGTACCAAGTAAACATAAGGGATACAAGAGTCATGTGAACCACACATCGAGTATGCAATAGAAGGAGCATTCTAAAAGAAGGGAAAATTTCCAAAATCAATCCCGTTACTTTGTGTGGGAAAAATTTAACGGTTCCAGCACCACTTTAGCCATTTTTTTACCTGCTTGCTGGAAACTGTTAAATTTTTCCCACACAAAGTAACGGGATTGATTTTGGAAATTTTCCCTTCTTTTAGAATGCTCCTTCTATTGCATACTCGATGTGTGGTTCACATGACTCTTGTATCCCTTATGTTTACTTGGTACATGTGCGGTTCACATGACTCTTGTTTCCGTTATGTTTTAGTTTCACATCACTGGAATAGTTTGGCAAGAGTCTTGTTGTATCCTTTCAGTTTACTTGACTCTTGCTTCCATTCTGTTTGAGTTGCATAACACTTGAATGGTCAGCATTAGCATTAGCAGTGCTTTTGTACAGACAGCTTTCCCTCCCGGAAGCGGTTCACAAGTCTCTCTAGCTCCGAAAGGAGCACTTCACACCTTCTAGTGACTCACCCTGATAAACTAATATTACTCTAGTGAGTGGGTACTGTATTGACTAGTAATTGCCTTGATTTTCTTGCGATGCATCATGTTTTGCGAAAGGTTCTCAACTAAGTACGGTGTATGTATGTTTTGGCACTTTAGATAGACTTTTGAGTGGTGGCGAGAGATGGCTCCGCCACGATATTTTGGTGTAAGTTTAGATCGCTGCCGACGGGGACGTCAATGTTATTCATGCAGTCACTTGGGAGCGGAAAATGAGCGAGCTAGAAAAGACAACGAGCGGCGTCGACGACCACGTCACGTCAGTACCGCTCTACAACAATCCAATCCACTAATTACCGCGGGACCACCTCGAACCACCCAAAAGTATTAGCGGAGTCTGACCGCTAAGAGTTCGCAATGAAACTCAAGTCGCGTTTTGATAAAATAGAAGGACAAGTGCGGAATTATGCCCACGCTTCATGTACTCCAACCAGGACCAGGAGTACGTGGTCCCCTAGCCAGGGTCCAACCAAACTAATGTTATGACTTGAAATCTCTATAACGAACTCTTGGTGGCCGGAATAAGCGTGCCCAATAAGCGTGCGTAGCCAACAAGTGTGCGCCGGTAGAACAAGACGTTTTACTTTCGCACCCTCCTGTGTAGCAAGCCGTGCTGTAAAGTGTAGGATGACAATATTGTGCATGCATGCGTACGTGCCGATAGCCCAATTTTCCAACTTGTCAATGTGTGGCACAGCGCGAGGTCGGCAATCGGCACGCAATGCCGAAGCCAGGTTTATGCACATACAGTTTTAAGTGCCAATAATACTAGGTGAAAAGGCGAAAAGGTCTTTACAAAGCAGCTGTTTGATGTTTCGTTTTTCTTGAATATTCACTCTCAATAACCGTGAAGTTTTTGAAGGATACGCTAGTACACCATTCACTACTTGCAAGCTTGAAAACAATTGTTGGTGCAATAACCAACCACCATGTTACCGTTTCTATCGACTGTGATCTACTCGTTATTACCAGTTCTTGCAATATGTAGTGAGCGAAAGCCGAACATTCTGTTTGTTATGGCGGATGATTTAGGATGGAATGATGTCTCCTGGAACAACCCCAAAATGCCGACTCCGAATTTGGAAGCTTTGCTTTCGAAAGGCTCAGTGCTACTGAATCAGTCATACGTGAACCAACTTTGCTCACCGTACGTACTACGTACATACATACACAATAATACAGTAGGTGCAGCGTGTACACCCTACCTATCCCCCTACATACCCTGGTCGGTGTATTTCTGTACTTAGCTAGAGCTGAAGGCGCGATTCGTGACATCGTGAGTGCATTATTTTCTTATAGGACAAGGTCAGCGTTTTTGACTGGGTACTACCCAATTCACTTGGGTCTTCAGGTGAGGAAAAAGGGAAATGGGCGCCGCATCTACGTAGTAAGTATCGTGATACACAGTAAATAATTATTCTGTATTTTGTAAAGGGCGATCGAGTTTTCAATGGGATGGAACCGGGTGGTGTTCCATTGCGCTTCCCTTTTCTACCTCAACTCCTTCGACGATTGCATTATCGAACGTACATGATCGGAAAGTAAGAGCGACTCACTGATTTCATGATTTTTTCTCATATGGGTCTTGGGTGAAGTTATCAGAATCCAAAAGCAAGTTTCTTTCTAGGTGGCACTTGGGCTATTGTAACGACAGCTATATACCCACTGGCAGAGGCTTTGACTACTTCTACGGGTTATACAACGGAAAACAGAACTACTACACCCATCATTACTGTAAAAACTTTTTTGTGTTTTTCTCTGTAGGCATAGGGAGAACAGGCTTGAATGCGCTCTTTTTCAGATTATACTTTCACGAAGAACCTGCATGTGGACGGTCTGGACTTATGGAACATGAGCACTCCAGAATTTGAACAAAACGGAGCTTATTCAACGGTACAAATAAAAAATAATACTAATTATTTTGGTACAGCTTATAACAGGAATAACCAAATAAAAAATAGCAAAATAGTAGCCACATTTCGATGACATGTGTGTAGTGTGTTGTGTACTGGTGCGCAGGTAAAAATTTGGGTAACTTTACCCGAGTTACCCGGCCCATTTTGGACCAGGTAAATTAACCTAACTTTACCCAGAAATAAAAATTGGCAGGTAAAATAACCCGGCTTTACCTAACTCGACTGGCCGTCGAAGGCTAACTCAGGTAAAATCTGAGAAACTGCGGGTAAGTACTGCCAATACTTACCCGGGTAAAATCTTCCAACTAAACCTAGTACTTACCCAGGTAAATTTACCCAGGTTAACGAAAGCAGTGGATTTCAACCAACCATACATAAATATTCAAAGCTACAAATACCGCTGCATTGGCGACTGTATGTACTGTAAACGGGGATATTTTCGGACGGTCTTTTTTTCGGACAGAAGGCTTTTTCAACATTTTAGGACGGGGAAATTTTCGGACAGCTGCCTGACCTCAATGTGCATCTATGCACAGAGGCATTGTCTGATGCGTACATACAGTAAACTTTACGTACGTATGTGTAGAGGTCGATGAGCTTTCGCTAATTTAGTGGTAACATTGGCTGTATGCAGGCTAAAATAGGCACAGTACTGTATGGGTGTACGTACGTACTACGTACGTACAGTACAACGCAAGCTAATGCAAAATGATAGGGGCGGCAGTTTACAGTATGTACGTACGTAGGAACAATTGTACATATAAAAAATTCGGACGGTAAAATTTTCGGACAGATTTTTTTGTCCGAAATGTCCGAAAATTACCCCCGTCCGAAAATTTCCCCGTTTACAGTAGTCATTTCCCACTAGTTCCTAGTACATGGATCTGTGGAAATGAGTCAACAGCGTCACTATGAAGATATGACACTCAACATTGGAGAACAAAAGCACCTGTTTTATGATGTTTTTGGCCAAGATTTACACAACAGTACTTACCCGGGTAACCTGCTCGAATTTCAGTTTACCTGACCCGGCTGAGCCCTGACCGGGTAGGTTACCTGACTTTACCTGGAAGCCGACTGCACTGGGTAAATTTTACCTAACCTAACCTGATTTCCTGAGAGGCCAAGTAAGCACCAGTAGTGTTGTGTACGTTTGTTTGTATTGTACTTTAAAGGAGCTGTTTGCTTCACAAGCTGTCAATGTTATTTTGCGACATTCCGCTACAGAAATAGGTCGACCGTTCTTCTTATATCTCGCCTTCAATGCCCCACATTATCCCCTACAGGTAATAAATAATACACAGTGACAGTATGCTTCTTCACATCTTAGGCTAGGTAGGTACAGTACGTGCAGTGCAGTAGAATCACGCATGACGCATGTGTCATGCAAATGTCATTATTTTGTGCAGTTATTTCAGTTATTTATCACGCTTGTGCAGTACTTACTATTGTTGTTGAAGTTTTGGTGCTTCTGTTTTGAGGTGCCAGAAAAGTATTTACCGGCCTGCGCTCACTACGTTAATAAGAAACGGCGGACATATTGCGGTATATGCATGCATGCAGGTCGTGGAAATAAATTAATAAAATAGACGAACGGCATTATTATTAAATAAAACGGTTTTTATTATAGGGATGGTGAACGCTTTAGACTCGGCCGTTGCGCGCGTTGTGGAAGCTCTTAGAAGGACGAACCTGTACGAAAATACCGTGCTGATTTTCAATACTGACGTAAGCAAGAGCATAAACAATACACGTGCGGTCATCCGTCGTTCTGCTTTGTTCTTTCTTACGATTGCTTCACTAAGTTAAGTAGTGAGGGATACTGTATTCGGGCCACGTTTTTTGCACATCGGTGTTACAGAATGGTGGAGAAACGAGGTTTGGTGGCAATAACTTTCCACTTCGCGGCAACAAGCATACGCTTTGGGAAGGAGGCAACAGAGCCGTCAGCTTTCTGCACGCTCCGGCTTTTCTGCACACACCTGGCGTTCGGCGTAATCAGTACATACTTTCCTTGGCAATACACAATTGCAAGCCAGGGCATTTATTCATGTTATGTACATACGTACGTACAGTACCTATGTACATGTACAATACAAGTCACTTCCAAGAAATACCTGAGGCGCAAACACCAGGTTTACCTATTAAGACATATAAGCACAAGAGAAGCAGTTTGAAAATTGGGCAGCCAGTGCGTGAGTCGAACACGCAACGCAGCACGGGATTACGCCCCTATTAGCGCACACCACTATCTGACTGCACAGCTCAATTTCTCAAACTCCCACTCTTGTACTTTGGTCACCGGACTTGCACACGCTCTTTTGTTGGCACGCACGGACGTGCGGCACTGTTGCGAGTTGCGACTGTCTTGCGTCTTCACCCGGGCCCTGACGGTAACATCAAACGTCTGGTGGTAGGTAGTTTGAGTCTGCCATTAAGCGACAAATCTCTGTCGCGGGCAGACAACAGTGCCGCACGTCCGTGCGTGCCAACAAAAGAGCGTGTGCAAGTCCGGTGACCAAAGTACAAGAGTGGGAGTTTGAGAAATTGAGCTGTGCAGTCAGATAGTGGTGTGCGCTAATAGGGGCGTAATCCCGTGCTGCGTTGCGTGTTCGACTCACGCACCGGCTGCCCAATTTTTCAAACTGCTTCTCTTGTGCTTATATGTCTTAATAGAGTACACCCGCGCTAAAGACTATTCCATCATGTCTTGCGTCACCAGGTTTACCTCTTTGCCAGAGACTCTGTCTGTGGCATGTCTTCATATCTACGTACGTACATACAGTAATTTTGCGCCTCTGGCAGCTGAAATTTAAGGGGCGCACATGCGCCTCAAGTTACCACGTATGTACCTACCCTCTTCCCCCCCCCCCCCCCACCCACCCGGAGGACTTTTGAAAAGAGATTGGTTATTTATTGTGTAATACTTATATGTAATGCATGTATGAATCCGTACCGTGTCCATGTCAACCTCATGTGGCGCCGATGACTCCACCCATGGAAAAACATACAGTGTAGAACTGAACAGACAGACACGGACCATGTGCTTGAAATTTTGTAGGCTGTTTGCGATAGTGGATTGGTTAGCAACTTTGGTTACGATAGCCGGCGGGAAAAATATGGATGTCTACGGTAAGTTTTTTGCATGTGCCAATGTGCCCTATTATATAACAGATATCACAGATAGAGAATGCGCTTTTCGCGCAGAGTAAAGGAAGAACCAGCAGAATTTAAAGATAAATATCAAAATACTCAATTTTTGCTTTAGGAGATGGAATAAATCAGTGGGACATGATCCTTTTTGGCTCTAAAGGAAAGCGCCACAGTTACCTCTACAATATTTATGGAAAATCGGCTGCTTACAGGTCTCAAAAGCTTTACCGTTTCGCCCATGCAAAAAATTTAGACGACATTAACTAATAGTAATAATTCGCCTTAACGCCGTACATAGAGTAGTGGTGAACGTAACGTAGGTACGTACCACACAAACTGTAGGATGAGTGGCTGTTTCTGACGTAATTATTATAACAAAATTTACGAAGCACGTAGGCCTACATTAAGTACCGTATTTACCCATACCCCATGGGGCTATGCAAAAATTGAGAGGTCCTATATGGGGCTATGCATAGGGGGGGGGGGGGCTATGCATAGGGGGGGGGGGCTATGCATGGGACATTTTTTATGTTTTTGAGAGGCGCACAGAGGCATATTTTTTAGGTCAAAACCACATGTTTTAGGGCATAATTGAGGTCAAAACAGGGTTATTCTAGTACAATACACCCCCAAGCAGGCTTATAGGCATCTTAGCTTGGTGTGGGAGTGGCTATGGGTAGCTTATGACCAGCTTATGTAGGTAGGTTCAGGTACTGTACAGTACATATGGGGCTATGCATAGGGGGGGGGGGGCTTATGCATAGGGCATTTTTTATGTTTTGCCAATATGGGGCTATGCATAGGGGGGGGGGGGGGGGGGCTATGCATAGGGGGGGGGCTATCTATGGGTAAATACGGTATGTACGTTCTGATTGAAGTCCAGCCTGAAAAGCCCAATAACCGGCAACTAATAGGCCACGTTTGAATCCTTCCTATCCTTAGCTTTTTTTAGAC
>JASAMW010003439.1:0-10597 GCA_030247985.1 Epsilonema sp. ZAB3_2
TTTGACCGCGATTATGCCCTAAAAGTTAAAACACGTACTTTTGACCTCAAAAACATGCCTCTACACACCTCTCAAAACTAAATTTTGCCCCATGTACGATATATCCCCCCAGTGTATATCCCCCAGTGTATAACCCCATCAGACTTCTCGATTTTTGTATAGCCCCATGGGCTATACACCCAAAAATACGATACTCTAATGCCAGAAAGAGGGTTACTGTAGTGCCTGTATGAACACACACACATAGCTACGTATTTTTGGTGTACAGTCAGAATTTACACCCTATCAGACACCACAATGGAATAAGCAAACGACCCAGAAATTAGGTGTCATTGTTGCCCTTGGGGATCAAGGCAAAAAACACCGAGATTGTTTGCATACCTACCATTTACGTATAAATAGTAATGGCGAAACGCAGCGCCATGTCAGAGAGGCCATATCACGCACGTTTGTCCACTCCTCGCGCGAGCGCTGGCCTGTCTGACCATCGACAAGAATAATTGTCTGCCCGCTCCACCCTCTCCCCCCCCCCCCCCCCCTCCCGTAGTTGGGCCCTACTGACGAAGGAACTGAACAGCTGCTGCCGGGAATCGTATCTTGCTTCTCACAGCTTAAAGCAAGATGCCCACAGTCCCGCAGAGGTTGCGCTCAACTCGCCCTATTGCATGGACATATTTCCGGCAGTCCACGCCACATGCTGAAGTGCGCAGGCAAGGTCAAACGCGGCTGGACCGAAAATGGGTAATATCCCATTATGCCGGATGATTTGTCGCGTTATGCCGGGCCTGTCTCTTTATTCCTCATATTTTGCCCCGTTATGCCGGACCCCAAAACTGTCGCTTTATGCCGGGCGCTGTCGCGATATGCCGGACGTTGTCCCCGGAGTCTCGTTATGCCGGACGTTGTCGCGATATGCCTGAAGGTTTGTCGCGTATGCCGGACAAAATCTCTTTATGCCGGAGTGTCGCGATATGCCGAATGCGTATTGCCGGGAGTCTGTCTCTTTATGCCGGCCAGCTTGGTACATGCATAGTACGTACTACATACAGATATCGAAATGTTTGAGTCCGATGAAAATTTCATGGAAGACAATGGAATGTGTTTCATATATGTACTCATACCAAGAATGTATGAGAGAAGAATAGAATGCTGCATGGGCTTAGCAGATCGATCCCTGTCTGGAAACGTCGTGATAAAAGCATAATAAAGAAAGAACACATATCCTGAGCTTGAAAAGCTCCACGGACTCAAACATTCCAAATCAGTGTGGACAGTTTGAAAAATTTCAAAGTTGTCCATGTGCACAAACAAAGTGTGGCAGTCCATGTGGACAGCTGGAAAGCATAAGTCCAGCAGCAGTTGGCCAACCCTTGGCACAGCTGTCCATGCAGAACTGCCTCACTTTCATTGCCAGTCCAGAATTGGTCATGGTCACATGGTCGTGAGAACTTTCGTTGCTGGTCATTTCGTTGCGAGATTTTAAAATTCAGTTCGCTCTTTATGCACCCTAACCCTAAGCCTGAGCCTAAGCCCAAGTCCTAAGCCTGAGCCTAAGCCCAAGTCCTCAGCCTAAGCCTGAGCCTAAGCCCTCTTTGGAGGCTATTGTGTGCTAATTTTTCAGCGTGCGGTGTGTGAATGTTTACCTACAGTACGAATCTGCACTAACTAACACCATACAAAAAATAACTCGCCAACGAAGACATCCCAGTGAAAGAATCTGTCAACACCTCCACGGCTAATTTTCAGCGGGATTTCCAAATCAAAAAACCGTTTGATTCTATCTGCTCTCAGTGTCGAGATATCGCCGATTTCCTCATGTACTGAAATCGCCAAAATGGGCGTCGACCATTGAGCAATTCTAAACCTCGCAAACGCCCGAAAAATCAAAAGTGGTAGAAATATGCATACGTGATGAAAACAATAAAAATGGGCATCGGGCGTACAGGGTCGTGGGGTGTCGTGGTTTGCGTGGTTTAGCGTCTGCCAAATGGTGACACGATTTCAGTACATAAGGAAATCGGCGATATCTCGACACTGAGAGCAGATAGAATCAAACGGTTTTTTGATTTGGAAATCCCGCTGAAAATTAGCCGTGGAAGTGTTGACAGATTCTTTCAGGATGGATGTCTTCGTTGGCGAGTTATTTTTTGTATGGTGTTAGTTAGTGCAGATTCGTACTGTACATTGAATACCCAAAAAAATAGCTGATTCGGCCTAACGAGATTTTGTCCGGCGTAAAGAGACGACTGGTCCGGCATATCGCGACAAAAGGCTAAAAGGTTAGACCCGGCATAACGAGACGACTGGTCCGGCATATCGCGACAACAGGCTAAAAGGTTAGACCCGGCATAACGAGACGACTGGTCCGGCATATCGCGACAATTTCCGGCATAAAGCGACAGTTTTGGGGTCCGGCATAACGGGGCAAAATATGAGGAATAAAGAGACAGGCCCGGCATAACGCGACAAATCATCCGGCATAATGGGATATTACCCATTTTCGGTCCAGCCGCGTTTGACCTTGCCTGCGCACTTCAGCATGTGTCGTGGACTGCCTGAAATATGTCCATGCAATAGGGCGAGTTGAGAGCAACCTCAGCGGGAATGTGGGCATCTTGCTTTAAACTGTGATAACCAATATACCATTCCCGTCAGCATCTGTACATTTCCTTCGTCAGTAGGGCCCAACTACGGGAGGGGGGGGGGGGGGGGGGAGAGGGTGGAGCGGGCAGACAATTATTCTTGTCGATGGTCAGACAGGCCAGCGCTCGCGCGAGGAGTGGACAAACGTGCGTGATATGGCCTCTCTGACATGGCGCTGCGTTTCGCCATTACTATTTATACGTAAATGGTAGGTATGCAAACAATCTCGGTGTTTTTTGCCTTGATCCCCCAAGGGCAACAATGACACCTAATTTCTGGGTCGTTTGCTTATTCCATTGTGGTGTCTGATAGGGTGTAAATTCTGACTGTACACCAAAAATACGTAGCTATGTGTGTGTGTTCATACAGGCACTACAGTAACCCTCTTTCTGGCATTAGAGTATCGTATTTTTGGGTGTATAGCCCATGGGGCTATACAAAAATCGAGAAGTCTGATGGGGTTATACACTGGGGGATATACACTGGGGGGATATATCGTACATGGGGCAAAATTTATGTTTTCGAGAGGTGTGTAGAGGCATGTTTTTGAGGTCAAAAGTACGTGTTTTAACTTTTAGGGCATAATCGCGGTCAAAACAGGGTTATTCTAGTATAAGACATGCTCAGCTAAGCTTATAGGCATGGTAGCATGGTGTAGGAGTAGCCCTAGCTAGCTTATGACCAGCTTACATAGGTAGGTTAGGTACCTTTCAGTACATGGGGGGTTATACACCAGGGGGGATATACATAGGACAAAATTTATGTTTTGCCAATGGGGGTTATACATGGGGGATATACTCAGGGGATATACACCCAACAATACGGTACTCTATCAATCTCAGTGAAGTTCAAGTGATACTATGTCATGTATCAAGCTTTAAAATTTGTCCAGACACTATGAAGTACTGAGGTGAGAAAGTGACTGATAGATAAATGAGCAAAGAAACAGTGGCCTAAGAGCTTGAGGCTGGATCCAGCAAAAACACTCTTATGTAAGCCTGTCATGTAATTACCCCCTGAGGTCCTTTTCTTTCCCATGAGCCTATGTGAAGTGGACATGGACCAGCAGCGCGCTCCCACTTTCCTTTCCCAATACTCAGACGGGAGAAAACAGGTTTTAGTAGGGGGCCGAGATGACTGGGCGCTACTGACGAAGGAAATGTACAGATGCTTCCCGTCACGTGCAACGTAGGAATCTTCTTGCAGCGTGGGCAAACGCGCGCAACCTCGTGATTGCGCGCGCGTCAGCGTGCCAGTCCGACGCAGAGAGGGAAATATCCATCCACTTCATATATAGGGTACTATGGGGTAAACCCGGACACGGGGTAAACCCGGACACCTAAGCTTTTCTGAACTTGCCGCTTCAGCAAATGATGAGCATGGCAGCTCATTTGAAAGAGGAGAGTTCAAGGAATCGATTGGTAGAATGCTTGTCTCAATCGGTCGTATGGTTGCTGCGATATGCTACTTGTTCGGGTTTACCCCAGTGTCCGGGTTTACCCCATAGTACCCTACATGCGACTCGTGTTGCTCCCGCGCGCGTCTCGCTCGGTTGCGCGCGTGTGTCACAAATCGCGTGAATTCCTACCTTTGCACGTGACGCGCACTGTACATACATAGGTGGAAACGCTGGCAAAGAAATTTCGATCGGCCAAACGGAGCAACTCATCGCACGACACCTACGAGATACTGGCGGATATTAGCGAAACGGCGGACTTTTCGGACGTGCGCGATTTCATCTATTTCAATCCAGAGGATATCGACAGGTTCGGCGAAAACGGCGATATGATTGTGGAGTGCAGTTTCGACGGAAGGCCATGCGACAGCGTTCATAACTTCACAATTGTATGTGTATACCGTAGGGTACATTGTTTCTCTCTCCGAAGTCCGGGGAAGTTCGGGGAAGTAAATAAACCATGGATTCCCAAAACCGAAAGTACTGAATAATTATCGAAGTACTCGTTTTTCGTCAAGTTCGTGTTTTGTTAAGTTGTCCATGCATTAATGCATGGACAACTTGAGACGAAAAACGAGTACTTCGATAATTATTCAGTACTTTCGGTTTTGGGAATCCGTGGTTTATTTACTCTCCCGAACTTCCCCGGACTTCGGAAAGGTTTTCGTGGTACTGTGTGGGGGAAGCACGGCCATGGGTGTACTGTAAACAAACATATAGTCCTTGTTCTTAATACATAGCATCAGGCCCGGAAGAATATATTGCAAGGAAGATTAGTCCCACTGCAATACGTTTCAATCGGGCGTTATGTTTAATGTTAACATGCGTACTTTAGTTCTGGAGCGGCACGGACTAAAATCTCCCGTGCAAAATAAGTCTGCGGGGCCTCTGAGTACAGTACAGTACTTGTTATTTTATTGTTTTGCCTACGAGTAATACTCTCCTGAAACCGTTCCCCTATCTTCTATGCCCTAACCATGTTTTTAAGGGTCAAGACCGTCACTACGGCAACTGTTTCACGTTCAACTCTCAATTGAAAGGTCGTGCGAACGAAAGTGACAGTTCTGATGATGTAAAGATAACGGAAAAACCAAAGCGGTTTGCACCCGCCAGCAAACACACGCGAAACTACGGGAGCAAGTATGGACTCTCACTCATTCTGAACGTGAATGCGGACGAGTACGTGGGCATATTGGCGCCCAAGTTGGGAGCAAGGTAAGGATATACAGTACAACGTAGAATTGATTCTCTGAATGGGAGCTGGCCGTTGGTATTCGGAATTTATGTACGTACTGTATGTACGTCGTCAATAAATATTTCATCAGTTGTTTGTCGTACTGCAAACGCATCTGGCTTGGCTTCGATCCTGAAAATAGTGCTCAACATCTTGCATGTACTGTAGCAAGCAAGCAAAGTTTCTTTTCCGCGTGCAAAACGTATGAACATATGATAAAACAAGCAATGCACGTACTGTACTACTGTAAAGTTTGGTGTATAACCCGATGTCGAATATAACCCGATATCGAATATAACCCGAGCAAATTGGTCGACTTTGAATTTTAGTATTTTGTATAACCCGATATTCACCTATAGCGCGAAATGCTTTAAAAAGCTGTTTTACGCTGAAATAAGCAAGTATTATATATACCCCGATATTTTGTATAACCCGATATCGAGTATACCCCGAGAAAATTGGTCGACTTTGTTTGTATAACCCGATCGGGTAATACACCAAACTTTACAGTATCATCAGTACTACGTATGTAGGTAGGTCGTATGGTGGTATCGGTATGTAAGTACTCATTGCATATCAAAGGCAATGAAAAATAAAGTAGGCTAAACAAATAAAAAAATAACTAAATAAATAAATAAATACATAGCCTAAATGCATAAATAAAAAATAAATAAATAAATAAATAAATAAATAAATAAATAAATAAATAAATAAATAAATAAATAAATAAATAAATAAATTGGAGTTTTTTCGTTACTACGCCACAATTTTTAGAATTGAGATTCACGACGGCAAGTCTATACCGTATCCAGAAATGGACGGTTTTGACGTGTCGCCTGGCGTCTCCACTGCAGTTGGCGTGACTTACGTGAAAATGACACGGCAACCATCGCCCTATCCTTCTAACTGCATATCCGAATACCCCAGCGAAATCCAAGACCTGCTTCCGCAGAAAACCGGACTCAGTTACACCTTAAGATCCTGCGAATCGCTCTGTTTCAATGACCGTCTCATCAAAGCTTGCGGGGTAAAGAAAGATCAATTTTCATTACCTGGGGGTTAGGTACGTACGTGGTAACATGAGGCGCATTTCCGCCTCAGTTTTTCATTTGCGCCCCAACATTTAGCTTCCAGAGGTGCAAATTACTGTATGGTAGATATGAAGAGATGCCGGACGGTGGCAGGCAAGGAGGTGAATTTGGCATTTTGCGCCTCAGGTTTTTGTCGGCTACCTAACCCCCTGTAACCTAACCTGGCTATGAACCTAACCCCCTGATTAGGTATTAGGCTTGCTACTGCTGGGGTATTCTATTCTAGGTAGTGTACATTATGTAAGTAAACAGTACATGCATACTATGACATATTGTTCACTTTTCCAGTTTTTGTTTCAGTGTACAGAAGATTTCACCGTGTGTTTCAAAAGTAAGTGCCTTTATCAGCAAAATACGCCGCACCAAAGCTAATGCCACGGGGCCGATTTCAATGGTGCAAATCATCAGCAGAAATGAAAAGACCGGATCGGATGATTTGCCTTGAATGAGCACAGATAGAACCAAATGTTAACTACTGTATGTACTTTCTGCGCATTATATTAGTCATTTGACGATTGCTTCCCAGACAAAACGGCAGCAAGAGAAGGTGGTGGCGACGGTGGATCGAATGCGTCAACTTGCTTCGGTCGGTGCGATCTGCTGGGGTTCGGCACCCCTTCCCAGCGAGTTCGCAATTGCCGAAATCGCATTCGTCGCCAGCTGCTCAAGAACCGAGTCAACTGCGGCTGTCAAGCGCCCTGTGAGGAAGTCATGTTTCGCCGCGTCATCTCCCAGAGCCAGTGGCCCACCAAGCAGTATCAGAAACTGAGAAAGAATGTAAGGAGAAGGGAACCTCCGGGTGACGCCTATCCTAGAGTTGTCCTATGCATCCACCACATATGCAGTAAGGCGATTGGGTTGGTCGATGGTGACCCCGCGGCATTTTGAGAAAGTTTGAATCGGTGCCTGTGAGGTCGTCGACGTCTTTGTTGTCAATTCTTCTTTTCATTCGCTCCTTTGACGCTTCCAGATTGAACAAGGTCGACGACCCCGCAGACACCGATTCAAACTTTCACTAAATACCGCGGGGTCGCCATCGACCAACCCAATCGCCTTACTGCATATGGTGGATAGAGTTATCCAAAATTAAATTTGGCAAGGTTTCTGAGTCGTGTGAGAGTCTGACTATAGAAGGCCGGACACCCTCTTTCACATTTCCTGTTCGGTTCATAAATAAGTACTACAACACATGGGGAATCGAATGCAAAAAACCGCATCTCAAAATTCGCCCTCGTTGAGGAGTTATACAGGGTGTTTCCTTTGGATATATCATGTCGTTTGGGGCTATAACTTGGGAACCACAAGAGTTAAGAGGCTGAAATTTTTCCTGCAGATACCCAAGAATATGCATAACCTTGTATAAAAATTTCATCCCAAAACTCTAATCTGAATATAAGATATTGGTACCTCAAGTTTCGACCACGAAAATCGCAAGTTTTTGAATCGCAAGTTGGTGGTTTGCCCTATCTGGATTCCCAACTATTCCTTTTTGGATTTCTCTAGAGCAGGCTTTGTTTTAGTAAACTGACAACGTTTCCAGAACTGGAAAATAATATTCTCATGGTGTTTTCAGGTGTCGACTAGCGCTATGATGAAAATGCCACAAGTTTTACTCTGACCGCCAGTTCTGATTCAAGAACTTTGCGATTTTCGTGGTCGAAACTTGAGGCACCAATATCTTATGTTCAGATTGGAGTTTTGGGACGAAATTTTTATACAAGGTTATGCATATTCTTGGGTATCTGCAGGAAAAATTTCAGCCTCTTAACTCTTGTGGTTCCCAAGTTATAGCCCCAAACGACATGATATATCCAAAGGAAACACCCTGTAGATGCGCAAACCCTCCTGACCCATTCTAAGGCGAAAATTACATAAAATGTATTCTTTTTAGGTTCCAGTGGACACAGCCGGCTGAAATTTTGTACACACATACCCCCTATGGGACCCTACCTGCAAGGAAATTTTTAGCCTTCTAGCCCTCTTCACACTGGAGTTATGGCGTTTTACAGTCAATTTCCATGCAAACTGGGGCTAGATTTTTTTAGGTTATATGCCTATAGCTCATTAGATAGAGTACTGGCCGCCCTGAAAATTTTTGTCCCTTTAGGTAACCCATTATAGTTTTCGAAAATACAAAAAGAAAAAATTCGGTAGTGGTCCATGAAAGAGAACGGTCCTCATGAATAGTGAAAAATTCAGGAAAAATTTTCCCACCTTTTTCTATTATTCAAGATAAATGAGCAATACCACTGGAGCTTCTTCCTAAAAAGTAACCTATCTTATGTAAAATTTGATGTAGATTTCAAAAATAAAATTAGTTTTTCAAAAAAATTAACCCCTAGCATATAATTTTGCAAAAGTAGTATATTTTTGAGATATTTTTGAGAATTTTGGGTAAGGGTTAAATTTTTTTGGAAAATCAATTTTATTTTTGAAATCTACATCAAATTCTACATAAGATAGGTTACTTTTTAAGAAGAAGCTCCAGTGGTATTGCTCATTTATCTTGAATAATAGAAAGAGGCAACCAAGAGGCAATGATATCACAACCGATGTGGATGATTTTTGTTGTATGTACAGATAGAGGAGAATGATCTGGTTGGCAACTACAAGGAAGATAACTTGGTTCATGTACAAATTTTCTACAAGGAGCTGAATTACGAGATCATAGCTGAGGAGCCGGCCTACACACTAATTCGACTTTTCGCAGACATTGGCGGAATTCTCGGTAGGCCTAATCTTTGTGGTAGACACGTTAGTATGGAAAGTACCAATTTTGCGTTACACCTACATTACGTAGTTCTCTATGCTTTACTCAGAGAACGGCTGGAAAAAGCGAGAGGAAAGAACGCCGTGCATTAGGCAAGTTCCAAACTACGCGCGTTTTTCCAGCATCACGACGCCCGATAAAAAGAAGCTGAAAAGTTTCATTCTTTTACTTTTTGAGCTTCCTACTTTTTACCGGGCGCAGTGGTGCTGACGAGGAAACACGCGTGTCGCGTAGTTTAGAACTTGGCAAATGCACAGCGATCTTTTCTTCCCGCTTTCTCCAGCGGTCCCCATTTGACGGTACGTTCTGCTATGGTTACAAACAGGTCTCTACATCGGCCTATCGATCATTGCTGTGTTCGAGGTGGTTTTCTTCCTCGGGCACCTGGGCTATCTGTTCGTAATGCGCTGTTTCGACAAAGGACAGAGCGGAAAACTCAGCCCAGATGGAGCGGCGAAGCTGCAACGCGAACAAAGCAACAGCAGCGCATCCACAGGCAAGAAAGGCTCAATCGCATAGAGGCTGCTACCAGTATGGGTCTTTCATAGACAACTTTCAAGAAGTCCACATTTGTGTGTTGAAGCACGCTAGCCTCGCTGGACCGCAAATTGTCCATGGCTGGACCAGTTTCGAAACTGCGCAGATGTTAGTATTCGTTATTTCTATTGTACATTTCTGTTTCTAATGTAACGTCTGAGCAGTTTTGAAAATGGTCCAGCCTTGGACAATTTGCGTCCAGCAAGGCTAGCGTGCTACAACACATAAACGTGGACCTCTTGAAAGTTTTCTATGAAAGACCCCTTGTAGCAGCTTCGATGCGTTCCGTGGAATGGATTTCCAAATCCAATCGATGTTTGACGTGTGTACATACAATAGGTACTGTATAGGTACTGTACTTACTACATACACGAGAAGCAGTAACCAATTTATTCATTATTAATTGGTTCAGGATTAAAAAGCGAGGACAGCAGCAGACCTAGAACTTGGTCCGTGGACACCAAAACTGGCAGAGGAGACGCTGGAAGAATGAGCGTATTTCAAACACCGCCATTCATACAGTCCAGTGGCTGAAATGAGCACCGCCATATTCATTAACACGAGCAATGAGCGATGAAAATAATTAATACCACCACATAAGTAGGTTTGAGTCGGATACATGAATATTGTTTATTGTCAGCACGGATACAAATTTATGTGATCTTGAATTTTTATTGTCATCTCGTTCTCGTTGGCTTCTTTCTGTATGTTTGTTTACTCCACTATCAACAAATTTTGATAGTAATCACTGTGCTTAGCGCTGTACTGCCTACGTACCTCGCCTTAATTAATTAACATTACATAGCGACAGTCTGTCGGGCCTTCCCTGAAATGGGCCAGTGAGCGAAGGATGGCGAACGAAGCTT
>JASAMW010003441.1:0-17853 GCA_030247985.1 Epsilonema sp. ZAB3_2
AATACCGATTACTGTCTCGCAATAGCAGCTTTGAGAACGATCAGTATACCAAAAGCTGGACTGATCCTAAGGAAACATTAAGGGTGAAAATTGGAGCAAAAATGAGCAGACCGGTAAAAAGTCCCTTGTATAGCCCGAGCCTTTGTATTGCCCGATCCCGTGTATAGCCCGCCCAAATTGGCTGATCTCTTGTTTGTATTGCCCTGCAGCGCAATACACCGACCTTTACAGTATACTACGTCAAAATAGACTAGACAGACACGTACTACAGTAATTGGCGCTACATAGCTTTATACATTCAGGATCTCGAGTCCTCCAATAGTAAGCTCAGTGGCGCACTCCTCTAACGGTACAGGCTTTCTTGTTTCTTTCTACCCTATAGTAGAACTAAAATTTCTGGGACCCATGGATTATTTATCTCCGGAGTATAGCAAACGTAGAGCAAAGCAGTTAAAAATCTCTCATACCTTTAGCTCGCCTGGAAAATAACAAAAACCGCATGTGTCTACGTGCCCTCTGTGTCGAGAAATCGCCGATTTCCTTAAGTACTAAAAATGTACACTTTTTCGATTATTTTAACATAAATGGAACAAGCGTCAAAACCTATGTATAATTTGATGCAGATGTCAAAAATAGTATTGGTGTTTCAAAAAATTAACCCTTACCCAAAAATTGTCAAAAATATAGCAAATTTTGCAAAATTATATACTAAAGGTTAAATTTTTTTTAAACACCGATACTGTTTTGCAATCTACGCCGAATTTTACAAAGGATAGGCTTGGATAGAGTTTTTGCGGCATTGTTCATTTATGTGGAATAATCGAAAAAGTGTACCTTTTAGTTTGTTTTTACAACTTAAGGAAATGGCGATCGACACAGAGGGCACGTAGACGCATGCGGTTTTTTTATTTTCCAGGCCAGCTTAAGTTATCGAGAGATTTTTGACCGTTTTGCTCTACGGTCGTGAAGAACGGAGAAAAATAATGCATGGTTCCTAGCAATTCTAGTTATACTATAGTCGATGGCTGGATGCATTTGCATTTCCTTCCCATCCTGTGTATGTATGTAATGTATGTACATAGTTCTTGGTTGTTGCTGCGGTTGGTTGTGGTTGTTGTTGTCGGTCTGGACCTGAAGGAGAAGTCAGCTGCGTCGACGGTTGATCAGGAATTATTATAACCTCAGGGACTACAGAGTCGTCCATGCGGCTTCCGACAGTTGTTGTAGCGGTGAGTTCGCGATCCACTCGCTCAGCACGATTATTCTGCTGTCTTTTTTTTCTAAGACAACTGTCACATATCCAGCAGCCGCAGAATAGACAGAACCGGCACGAGGAACCAACACAGTCTACAACAATCACGCGAGACAATTTGCCAATAATTTAATTAGTCAATAAATTGGATAAATGAAAAGCAAGCAATAGTTTCAGATCACTTCTCGTATAAGAGGGTTGTGTTGTGCTGTCTCTACCCCCTGGCATCGTCACACCTCCTGGCGCGGGGGGTGACGGTGTGGCAGCCTCTCTACGTGGGTCCAGGGGGAAAGGAGGGGGCTTCCCTTCTTTCATAGTGGATCTATGGGGTACTTTCATGAACTTGCATGGGTGGGGGGGGTACTGGTGGCAGGGGTCCAGGGGCTGGGGGGGGACCCCCACCTAACCCGTTTTTAACTTGGTTTCCCAATCCGACAAGAAGTCCTTGGAAGACGTAGGAGTTATTAATTTAACCAGCCGGAAGGGGGTGGACGGGAGGGAGAAAGGGGAGAAGGGGAGGGGGCAGACCAAGGTCTGGGCCCTCTCATGCTGCCTCTTCAAACCAGAGTAGGTGAGTCTACGGGAGGGGAAAGGAGGCGGGCAGGCTACTGGCCTGGGCCCTCCGATAACCCCGACGGGTGTCAAACTAAGGGTGATGGATGATATGTAACGGGTGTACGTACATACGCCGGGAAACTGCGGGTGATTCCAAGGGTGCAACGGGTGTACATATGTTGGGAAACTGCGGGGTGTCAGATTCCAAGGGAATTCGGCAATGATTCTGACAGAAGAATCTGGTGCTGAGTCGCTGCTACGGTACGGGAGCGACGTCCCACGAACTGGAACTGGTGCTGTCTCTACTGGACACAAAATTGAACTTGTACTGGAGCAGCACGAATGTTGACAACTCCGCAGTTATTTGTTGTTTGTTACAATAGTACTACAGTATGAAACACCTTGTAGGAACCGTACTGATTCTAAGGCTTACTGTTGAAAATTTATTCTTGCGGTGCAGACGTAAAAGCCGGTACGAAACTGCATGAGGTTGCAGCGGTCATAGAATTTGCAGCTCTTCCACAGCTCATGACAAATCGAATCACCTGCACCATCGATGAAATGTAACGTTTGTTCGTACGTACAGTATCAAAACTTGCACAAATACAAAAATGTACAACAATAATGGAGAAACAGTGCACGTAGAAATGTGCTGCGTGTGTTGTGTACACGATTATGACACATACAGAGTAGAGATTACATGTTTTCTCGTTGGTGAAGCACCGGACGTTGGCACCCCTAATTCCCTTATTGCCACAGAATGTCACAGTTGGGAAAATTCCACCAAGCACGAACACCACCAACAACAAGGTTGGTACCATATCACACACAGGTAAATGCTTTTTTGCCGGAATTAATTTGAGTTGGATCAAGCAAGGCGATAGCCTACATAAAATATTGCAAAATCACGTACTTAGACAAGCCTTCTGTATATGGGCATTCTTGCCACACGCGGAATATTATGCATGGTAAAGCTATGATGTACGATGGGGCAGAGTCAGACCAGAGTGAACGTAGATGGCGAAACACTTTATCCACAACGTTTCGGTACCACATCGGTCGGTACCATTACCATATCACATTCACATGCGTACAAGGATTCATGCAAACAAACAGCTTTTTTGCCGGAATTTGAGTCGTGGATCAAGCAGAAAATAAATAAATATTGTCAAATCAAGGAAGGCAAACTTCCTGTGTGGGTATTTTTATCACACGCTGAATGTTTAGTCGTGTGAGATTTCACAGAAACGATGGCGACAAGGAAAACTACTTTGTTGAAGCGTACGAGAGTTGCGGGACAATAGCAAATCAATAAAGTTAAAGTCAATATTTTGCCAAACGAAGCATGTACACAATATATGTATACTGCATCAAAACAATAGAGGCAACCATATCCAATCCAATCCAATCCATAACTCAGACTGCTTGCTAGGCCTATGATAGATCTTTGCTAGTAACAACTGCAACTGGTTGGTGGTGAAATTGGCATTTTTTCAACTAATAACGTATTTTGTAAAAGTTTTTGTTTTTGCAAAATGAAGCTTTGTGGCGCACTCTCTAATCGTTGTTTGGGCTCCGATTGCGCGCTACTGTATTGTATCGAATATCGATCGAGTGTATGTGTGTACACACAGATACAGGTGTGGCGTACGTGCAGAACGGTAGAAAGATGCATGCAAGCAGGTAAACATAATAATTATGAGTCGCCACGTTTTCCTGCATATTCTAGAATCTTTGGTAGCGGGAGAAATTAATACGCTGGCTAGCTAACGGATGTACATGCATAACCAATTAGCAACAGAACTAGTTAGTACAAGTTGTAAGCACTGATATGCTTTTTCCGGAACCTCGACCGAGCCGAGCTTGCTCGCCTATTTTGGTCTCGGTATGCTTTGATCCACGATGGTTAAGATCCTGAGATTATATAAGTGCCTGTCATATGATAGCTTAGCTGTGTCTCGACTTTCTGCTCTCTTTTGCACGCAGCAGGCGAGAGGCCCTTTCTCTCCGCTCCTCAAGCAAATCAGTCATTTGAACCTCTTCTCATCTTATACGTATGTACCAGTACTTGAAAATGGCAGCTCATCTACAAAATGCAGTGGGGATTTTCATTCTCACCATGTTATACTGGATGAGCGATGAAGCTGAAGGTCAAACGATAATCTCTACAAATGTGGACGTGACCTGTCCAGCTGGCTGGAAGATCCTACCAAATTTCACCATCCCCGTCACACAAACAAACTTTCAGGCGGCTTGCTCTTTCTTTGAAGCAGCGACTGATGCGGTAGGCCTTATCTTTCTGATCCATGAGAAAGTTCCGCACCTATCTGGGGCGTACCTGCAAAACTTTTTTGCGAGTAAATTTTTTACGCGCGTGCGCGTAAGTTTTAGTTTATGCAAGCGCGTATGGTTTGCATTTTTGCGGTGTTTATATAGGTGCACCCCGACCCCGGATGGATAGGTCAACGGAGCACCCTGTACGTACTGTACCTATGTATACGTACCTATTTCACAAATAAGATCTGAGCACTCTGTTTACAGGTGTGCTATACAGCTGGAGATATGGGAAACGCGTCTCTATTTGGAGATCCAGCAGTAACTGGACTCAACGATTTTATTTACAACACGTTCTTGAGACCGACAGCCGGATGCGATTTTATTGGTGACCGACTAGCAATTGGCGATGTTTACAATGCCAGCTTCAGAGTCATCTATGTGAACGGAGCGACACTAACACCGAGTGGCGAGTGAGCAGGGATTTTGCGTTCTTCTTCCTCCTTTCTGTATTGTACAATTAATGGAATGTACAAAACGACCGCCACATTTATTGTTGTAATTTTTCAGAGAGCGCTATCGTTGTTGCTACTCCAAAGTTCAACGCGTTTGTAAGTGTGTGAGGTCCAACTACAGTTCCACACAGATCAGCGTCAATAATTTTCCCCTCTTCGGATCACCCATCATTCGACGAATGGACTTTCAGCATGCGAGCGGCAAATACTTCATGGAAGTTTGTGACGTCACCAGTGGAGCCTCCGTCACCAGCAGCAATTACTTTAACTTTTGTAAGGGCTGGCTGGCTACAGTACGTCCTACGTATAGTGCTCTTGTACCATGAGAAAGTGCCGCATCATCCGGAGTGGCACTTATAAAAATACCGCAAAAATGCAAACGGCTTTGCTTTTTAGCGAGAGTAAATTTTACGCGCGTAAACATTTGCGCTTCTGGAAAAAAATGATTGCGAAATAAAAGATATTCAATCGATGAGTAACTTTGATGAGGTGTTTGCATTTTTGCGGTATTTTTTAGGTGCGCGGTGCGCCCCGGATATGTACGGAACTTTCTCGGGGTTAGGGCTGGCTGCGCACGTATGTATACAGTAGGATCCATAGTACGTAACCTGTGATTCTGTAGGACCCGATCCTGTTAGGATTCAGTAGGACCCGATCCATAATCGCGGATCTCTGATTCCTCTCTACTTGCTTTAATTCGGATCCGCACTAGTGGTGGGCCCGGTACATATACCGGGTACTTTTTACCAGGTACCGGCTCGTAAAAGATGCCGGTAAGCTCTACCGGCTTACCAGGTAAAATATTTTTTATCCGGTATTTTTACCGCTTTTACCTTTACCGCCTGAGCTACAGAGGTATACCTGAGCCGGTAAAAAATTATTCCGCCGGTACCTGTTTTTACCGTTTACTGCTTCATAGTGTGTTTACCCAGTAAAAATCCATTAATTTTCGTACAGGATGGTGGGTCAATTATGTATGAACGCAAAGAATTGCATGCGTCACCATTATGAGCGAATGTATAGGTACTGAATGTATTGAAGCCATTGCTTATGATAATGATTGCCCTATGTAGGTATACGTACGTACAGTACACGTAGGTATATACTGAGGAATGATTGAATAACGTTGGCACACATTGGAAGTGGCACCATGTTATTTTCTTGGACATGATACAAAGGTGTTGTGTGGTTTCGGGGTGGCAGTTACATTTTTGGGCTTCACCATTGCAAAAATATTCGTATCAATTAATTTTCGGACAAACTTTTTGTACGAATTGGACGAAAATTTCCGGATTTACAGTACATACATACGCTTATAGTACTTACCGTTTATACCAGGTAAAAATATCTAGCTTTACCGTTTTACCGGGTAAAAAAATTGACGGCGGTACATTTACCGCTTTACCGGCGGTAAGAATTTGGTGGCCGGTATTTTTACTGGCTTACCGGGTAAAATAATACAGTGCCGGTATCCACCACTAATCCGCACTCTACGTTATTATGTTCAGGCCCATTGGCAACAACAACGGCAGCAGTAACAACGACAACAACCACTGGAAATACGTGTGCAGGGACCGCCATTAGCAGCAGCATTATTGCAGAGAACATAAACGTCACCTGTCCAGCTGGCTGGAAGGTCTCACCGAACTTCACAGTTCCAGTCACTCAGGCTAATCTGCAAGCTGCCTGCGTTTTCTTTGAAGCAGCAGCAGACGCTGTAAGCAAGCACGAAAAGAAAAGAATAATTATGGTGAAGGCGATCGGCGATAGACACAATTCACGAAATATGAATGTACACAAATATACGTATGTATAATCCCTGTATAGAGAAGAATGGCGGACGTAGTAAAAAGAAACGAAGCATTCCCTGACTAGTTGTGGCCCCAATAAATTATATATTACGAAACCTATTTATTGGAGGATACCATATCCAATAAATTATTGAATTGGATATCCAATTTTTTGGATATTACGAAACCTACTGTGTATTTATTGGGGAACGATTCCATATCCAATTTAATTTATTGGGGCCAAAACTAGTCAGGGATTGCTTCGTTTCTTTTCACTAGGCCATTCTTCTCTATACAGGGATGTATTTTTGGTATGTATAAAGCGCTCTGTTACAGATATGCTACACGGCTGGAGATATGGGAAACGCGTCTCTGCTTGGAGATCCAGCAGTAACTGGACTCAACGATTTTATTTACAATACTTTCTTAAGACCAACAGCCGGATGCGATTTCATTGGTGACCGACTAGCTATTGGCAATGTATACAACGTCAGCATGAGGGCTCTCTATGTTAACGGCGCAATCCTTACCCCGAGTGGCAGGTACATAAGCGTTGTAAAATACTGACACGCGTGCAAACACGTGCGTGACCACAAGGACCAGGCAAACTTAGACTTGCATAAGTAGGGGATCATTTGCATATTACGTCACCGGCTGATGGCTGCTGACAGGGGTACCCCCACCCCGCCCCACATCATCCCGTACCTACATCACTTCTGAGAGCCGCTAACCCCCCCTCCCCTTGTGGTGACGTAATATGTAAATGGTCCCATTGCATAAATGGTTGTGATTCATTTTTCAGAGAAAGATACAGGTGTTGCTATTCCACAAAGAAGATCGTGTGCAATTGCGGGGCATCTGGCTACTGCCAGGCACAGATCAATGTGCCTGCAATATCTGGTTCTTCTGGAACCAATCAAATCATACGCCGAATAGATTTTCATCACTCGGGAAACAAATACTACATTGAGGTGTGTGCTACGACTTCTGGTGGAAACACCTATCCGGAAACATGTAAGCCGCGAAGGAAAATTTGCTGGATGTGCCCAGGGAATCGAACCCTGGAGCTCTCGCGTTCCAGCTTCATGGGCGATATTATTGTTCTACGATTACGCCACCTCTTGTGCTCATGCCGCTTAAATCTGTCAATCACTACGTTGACTGTTTGTTTGAAAGACCCGACGCATTGTGCATGTGTATAGGCAGCTTATTTACTCCAACCACTACTCCAACAACAACACCAACTAGCACTCCTACCACTACGCCAACAAGTACTCCCACAACAACACCAACCAGTACTCCTACAAGCACGCCAACAACAACGCCAACTAGCACTCCTACCACTACTCCAACCACCAGTACTCCTACAACTACACCAACAACAACACCAACTAGCACTCCTACCACTACGCCAACAAGTACTCCTACAACAACACCAACCAGTACTCCTACAAGTACGCCAACAACAACTCCAACTAGCACTCCTACCACTATGCCAACCAGCAGTCCAACAACCACACCAACCAGTACTCCTACAACCACACCAACCAGTACTCCTACAACCACACCAACAACAACTCCAACTACAACTCCAACAACTTCGACTCCATCAACTACACCAACAACAACACCAACAACGACACCAACTTCCACCCCAACAACAAAGCGTACTATGACAATACTGGTGCATACCTATGCATACCGTAAGCCATGGCTATCTTCAAAAAACGAGAACAAGAGAGGAGAGCTCTCACGGGGACCCCGACCCGAACCCGACCCGAAAACCCGCCACCCGACCCAACCCGACCCAAAAAAGGCGAAAACCGGCGGCAAGGAAACCGCACAAGGCCCGCTCGATATCACATCAAACAAAAAAAACTATCAATCACAACACACAAAATCACAATCCAATCCCACCATATATCTCCATCAACAACATTTTATATACAGTCTATGCATAAGTATGTTCGTAATGTATGTAGAGTTGTATGTACAATACAGTAGTATGCAGTACGTGTACGTACGTACAACATGTACGACAACCCAAGGGCTCCCGCGGCTCCATGGCTTTCAAAAAACCAGGATACAATGCAAATGCTACGAGAGCTCTGTAGTAGGAGTATTCGGCGACAGTCGATTTGATTTGCGTATTTCTATTCAAATTATTTTTGAACAATTTTGAAAATACGCGATACTTGGCAGTTGCTATCTCACAGTTGTTGAAGAAAACTGCGAGTTTCAAAGAGATGTGCTGTTGTAGCACATAGCCTAGTTCAGCAGTCTTCAAAAAGACAATACAAAACTATGAAATCAAATTGTAATTCTTTGGCTGATGCAAGGTAATGCACCAGTACATTATGGTTTTTTGAAGTCGGTATGTATTTGTCTATTGAAGTATCAGAAAGCAATTTTCTGATACATTGTGCGATGTCAGTGGAAAACAGTGTATTTTTTTCATGCATCACCCTACTTTAGATCAATCTTGCGCCATCACAATCGGAGCTGCTGAAGAAAGAGACAACTTTCACCACCCCACTACTACATGCTCGGGAACGACCTGTACAATTGAGAGCGGAAGCAGCACTGGGTACCTCTTCAATTTGTGCGCAGGTGGTGATCCGGGGCAGTTCCTAGTTCGATACCAGTCTCCAAGCTCATCGTGCCAATCGTTTGACTCATCTCCTGGTGGTGGTAAGGCGGAAAATGAAGTCTACGATAGCAGCGCAGTGGTGACTTTTTCATGCAACAAAGGAGTCGCAACCATCACTGTTTCTGATGAAGTCGGTATTATGGCGACGTTGACGTTTGCCCGAGCGACACTTGAATGCGACAAAACCTGTTAAGACAACAGACTCAAACTCACAAAACAATAATAAGTACATAGTGCGTCGTGATTGTGTACGCATGCGCCGTAGTATACTATGCGGAATGTTGAGGTAGAGGATACTACTTTGTTTTTCATCGGGCACGCAAAAACCCGTGGCCATCCAATGAGACCTTAAAAACAGGTCAAACTAACAGTAACCTTCGATGTTCTTTGGGTTTTTGGGCACCATGGGGTAAGATCGGCTATGGGTAAATCCGGCCTCCTTGTACTTGTTGTTTCAGCAAATGATGAACCAAACGGCTCATTCGAAAGAGGAGAGTTCAAGGAATCGATTTGTCTCATCAGTCGCATGGATGCCGAGATATACTGGTTTGAAGCTTTAGGTGGCCGAACTGAACTTTCCCGTGCCCGACTTTACCCCATGGTACCCTACTTGTACATATGTACTACTACGTATTCTCTTGCATGTGTTGTTTACCGTACAAACTTTACGTACACGAAGATTCAGTATTATGGATTTAACGAACCGTATACATATACGTCGTGATGATGCAGGTGATTCGATTTGTCATGAGCTGTGGAAAAGCTGCAAATTCTATGACCGCTGCAACCACATGCAGTTTCCTACCGGCTTCTATGTCTGCACGAAACGAATAATTATTAACGAGTAAGCCATAAACGGCGCTACCTAGGTACAGGGTGTTTCATTATCATACACCCATAATAACTGCGGAGTTTTCAAAAATTTTTGTGGCCTATCCGTACAAGACAAGCAAAGTTCAATTTTGTGTCCATAAGAGAGGCAACCCCTCGTGGTCAATGTAAACATAAAACTGTTTGCTTGTCTATGAATTTTAGCAATTTGTTTACAATCCAATATTGACCAATGCAAACTGTTTATCGCATTATTGTAGACTATATTGGTTCTTCGCGTTACTTGTGGTACTATGGGTGATGGTCTGGATGGCATGTCGATATTGTCACAACAGTGCTAGGAGAAGACAGAATAATAATCATGAGCTGAGCGAGCGGATCGCGAACTCAGCGCCGCAACTGTCGAGCTCATGGACAACTCTGTAGTCCCTGAGGTTATAATTATTCCTGGTCAACCGACACTGGAGCTGGCATCGCCTTCAGGTCCAGACCGACAGCAACGACCACAACCAACTGCAGTCACAACAACAACTTACAAGCAGGAAATAGGAATGCAAGCAAATGCAATTGCATCCACTTGGATAGAAAGAAAGTCTCGATACGATAACGTGTAATCAAGAGCCAATACCACGGTAGAGAGTACGTGTCACGCATAATCAGCAATAGAAATAATTCGAGGGCAGCAGCAAAAGATTTACATGCGAGGTAGGCTACACCAACAACCCTTTCCCAAAACAAAGAACATCGAAGGTTACTGTTAGTTTGACCTGTTTTTAAGGTCTCATTGGATGGCCACGGGTCTTTGCGTGCCCGATGAAAAACAAAGTAGTATCCTCTACCTCAACATTCCGCATAGTATACTACAGCACATACGTACACAAATCACGACGCACTATGTACTTATTATTGTTTTGTGAGTTTGAGTCTGTTGTCTTAACAGGTTTTGTCGCATTCAAGATGTGTCGCTCGGGCAAACGTCAACGTCGCCATAATACCGACTTCATCAGAAACAGTGATGGTTGCGACTCCTTTGTTGCATGAAAAAGTCACCACTGCGCTGCTATCGTAGACTTCATTTTCCGCCTTACCACCACCAGGAGATGAGTCAAACGATTGGCAGGATGAGCTTGGAGACTGGTATCGAACTAGGAACTGCCCCGGATCACCACCTGCGCACAAATTGAAGAGGTACCCAGTGCTGCTTCCGCTCTCAATTGTACAGGTCGTTCCCGAGCATGTAGTAGTGGGGTGGTGAAAGTTATCCCTTTCTTCAGCAGCTCCGATTGTGATGGCGCAAGATTGATCTAAAGTAGGGTGATGCATGAAAAAAATACACTGTTTTCCACTGACATCGCACAATGTATCAGAAAATTGCTTTCTGATACTTCAATAGACAAATACATACCGACTTCAAAAAACCATAATGTACTGGTGCATTACCTTGCATCAGCCAAAGACTATTACAATTTGATTTCATAGTTTTGTATTGTCTTTTTGAAGACTGCTGAACTAGGCTATGTGCTACAACAGCACATCTCTTTGAAACTCGCAGTTTTCTTCAACAACTGTGAGATAGCAACTGCCAAGTATCGCGTATTTTCAAAATTGTTCAAAAATAATTTGAATAGAAATACGCAAATCAAATCGACTGTCGCCGAATACTCCTACTACTAGAGCTCTCACGGGTAGGCATTTTGCATTGATCCGGGTCCGGGTCCGGGTTTTGAAACCATGGACCCGCGGGTTCCGGGTCCGGGTCGGGTAGTAGGAATATTTGCTGTTACGTACATGTTAGTGTACGTACGTACACGTACTGCATACTACTGTATGTGGTACAGTACGAACTGTACGTACGTACGTTACGAACATACTTATGCAATAGACTGTATATAACAATGTTCGTTTGAATACAGAGAATACATAACCTCCAGGTGGGAAATTTGGAAAAATTAGCTCGATATTTCGTGTGATTGTCGAAATTAGAAAATAGCTATCCTCTATTCTTGAGAAAATTTCAGAAAATGCTCAAACGATATCGAGCAGGAAGCCAAAATTGTGCGGAATTATACACCTTAGACCCGACCCGGATTTTCGCCTATTTTTACGGGTCCGGGTTCGGGTCCGGGTAGCAAAAAAAGCCGGGTTTTCCCGGGTCCGGGTTCCGGGTCCGGGTACCCGTGAGAGCTCTACCTACTACATTGTATCTTCGTTTTTTGAAGATAGCCATGGCTTACGGTATGCATAGGTATGCACCAGTATTGTCATAGTACGCTTTGTTGTTGGGGTGGAAGTTGGTGTCGTTGTTGGTGTTGTTGTTGGTGTAGTTGATGGAGTCGAAGTTGTTGGAGTTGTAGTTGGAGTTGTTGTTGGTGTGGTTGTAGGAGTACTGGTTGGTGTGGTTGTTGGACTGCTGGTTGGCATAGTGGTAGGAGTGCTAGTTGGAGTTGTTGTTGGCGTGCTTGTAGGAGTACTGGTTGGTGTTGTTGTAGGAGTACTTGTTGGCGTAGTGGTAGGAGTGCTAGTTGGTGTTGTTGTTGGTGTAGTTGTAGGAGTACTGGTGGTTGGAGTAGTGGTAGGAGTGCTAGTTGGAGTTGTTGTTGGCGTGCTTGTAGGAGTACTGGTTGGTGTTGTTGTAGGAGTACTTGTTGGCGTAGTGGTAGGAGTGCTAGTTGGTGTTGTTGTTGGAGTAGTGGTTGGAGTAAATAAGCTGCCTATACACATGCACAATGCGTCGGGTCTTTCAAACAAACAGTCAACGTAGTGATTGACAGATTTAAGCGGCATGAGCACAAGAGGTGGTGTAATCGTAGTACAATAATATCGCCCATGAAGCTGGAACGCGAGAGCTCCAGGGTTCGATTCCCTGGCACATCCAGCAAATTTTCCTTCTCGGCTTACATGTTTCCGGATAGGTGTTTCCACCAGAAGTCGTAGCACACACCTCAATGTAGTATTTGTTTCCCGAATGATGAAAATCTATTCGGCGTATGATTTGATTGGTTCCAGAAGAACCAGATATTGCAGGCACATTGATCTGTGCCTGGCAGTAGCCAGATGCCCCGCAATTGCACACGATCTTCTTTGTGGAATAGCAACACCTGTATCTTTCTCTGAAAAATGAATCACAACCATTTATGCAATGGGACCATTTACATATTACGTCACCACAAGGGGAGGGGGGTTAGCGGCTCTCAGAAGTGATGTAGGTACGGGATGATGTGGGGCGGGGTGGGGGTACCCCTGTCAGCAGCCATCAGCCGGTGACGTAATATGCAAATGATCCCCTACTTATGCAAGTCTAAGTTTGCCTGGTCCTTGTGGTCACGCACGTGTTTGCACGCGTGTCAGTATTTTACAACGCTTATGTACCTGCCACTCGGGGTAAGGATTGCGCCGTTAACATAGAGAGCCCTCATGCTGACGTTGTATACATTGCCAATAGCTAGTCGGTCACCAATGAAATCGCATCCGGCTGTTGGTCTTAAGAAAGTATTGTAAATAAAATCGTTGAGTCCAGTTACTGCTGGATCTCCAAGCAGAGACGCGTTTCCCATATCTCCAGCCGTGTAGCATATCTGTAACAGAGCGCTTTATACATACCAAAAATACATCCCTGTATAGAGAAGAATGGCCTAGTGAAAAGAAACGAAGCAATCCCTGACTAGTTTTGGCCCCAATAAATTAAATTGGATATGGAATCGTTCCCCAATAAATACACAGTAGGTTTCGTAATATCCAAAAAATTGGATATCCAATTCAATAATTTATTGGATATGGTATCCTCCAATAAATAGGTTTCGTAATATATAATTTATTCGGGCCACAACTAGTCAGGGAATGCTTCGTTTCTTTTTACTACGTCCGCCATTCTTCTCTATACAGGGATTATACATACGTATATTTGTGTACATTCATATTTCGTGAATTGTGTCTATCGCCGATCGCCTTCACCATAATTATTCTTTTCTTTTCGTGCTTGCTTACAGCGTCTGCTGCTGCTTCAAAGAAAACGCAGGCAGCTTGCAGATTAGCCTGAGTGACTGGAACTGTGAAGTTCGGTGAGACCTTCCATTCCAGCCAGCTGGACAGGTGACGTTTATGTTCTCTGCAATAATGCTGCTGGTAATGGCGGTCCCTGCACACGGATTTCCAGTGGTTGTTGTCGTTGTTACTGCTGCCGTTGTTGTTGCCAATGGGCCTGAACATAATAACGTAGAGTGCGGATCCGAATTAAAGCAAGTAGAGAGGAATCAGAGATCCGCGATTATGGATCGGGTCCTACTGAATCCTAACAGGATCGGGTCCTACAGAATCACAGGTTACGTACTATGGGTCCTACTGTATACATACGTGCGCATCCAGCCCTAACCCCGAGAAAGTTCCGTACATATCCGGGGCGCACCGCGCACCTAAAAAATACCGCAAAAATGCAAACACCTCATCAAAGTTACTCATCGATTGAATATCTTTTATTTCGCAATCATTTTTTTCCAGAAGCGCTAATGTTTACGCGCGTAAAATTTACTCTCGCTAAAAAGCAAAGCCGTTTGCATGTTTGCGGTATTTTTATAAGTGCCACTCCGGATGATGCGGCACTTTCTCATGGTACAAGAGCACTATACGTAGGACGTACTGTAGCCAGCCAGCCCTTACAAAAGTTAAAGTAATTGCTGCTGGTGACGGAGGCTCCACTGGTGACGTCACAAACTTCCATGAAGTATTTGCCGCTCGCATGCTGAAAGTCCATTCGTCGAATGATGGGTGATCCGAAGAGGGGAAAGTTATTGACGCTGATCTGTGTGGAACTGTAGTTGGACCTCACACACTTACAAACGCGTTGAACTTTGGAGTAGCAACAACGATAGCGCTCTCTGAAAAATTACAACAATAAATGTGGCGGTCGTTTTGTTCATTCCATTAAAATGCGATGTCAGGTAGTATTGAGAATTGCGTGGACAGGGGGGTAATTTTCAGTTTTCTGCTGATGACGTCAGCTGATAGCCCAACTGATTTTACGTATTTTACAAAAAGACCGGGTCGAAAATTCGCACCCAGTCCTGAGACGTAAGGCCTCAAAGTTGACCACAATTTGACCTTAATTTTTCACTTTTTCACCCTAAAATGGGGGTAAATAGCCCCACAGTGGGGCTTTGGGGCTATAAATTTGCACACACATAGACCCTATGGGGGTACATGTTCAGACAAATTTTGAGCCCTCCAGCCCTCTTGGTTCAGGAGTTAAAGCTGTTTTTGCTGAAAATCCGAAAATTGCAAGTTTTTCATAATTTTCAAAATTTTGAGAGAGTTAGTCCGTGTGCCCGCTGTTTTATTTCTGAATCTTGTAGAGCAGAAAATTTGCTACAAGATAGGCTACATTTGAAAAGAAAGTCACCTATGGGAAATTTTCACAGCAAGGCCTGAAAGAGTGGCAAGTAAGGGTTTTAAGAGTGTGCGTTTTCCCCATTTTCAAGCTAACTCAACAATATCACGGATACTATCTCCTAAAAAGTACCCGATCTTATGTAAACTTTGATGAAGATTTAAAAAAATATTTTTGCCCCCAAAAAAGTTAACCCTACCCCAAAAATGTTCAAAAATTGTCAATCAATTACATCTTTTGTAAGATTATATGCTAGGGGTTAACTTTTTTGGGGCAAATATACTTTTTTCAAAATCTTCATAAAATTTTATATAATATAGGCTACTTTTTATGAGAGACTATCCGTGATATTGGTGAGTTAGCTTGAAAAATGGGGAAAACGCACACTCTTAAAACCCTTACTTGCCACTCTTTGAGGCCTTGCTGTGAAAATTTCCCATGGGTGACTTTCTTTTCAAATGTAGCCTATCTTGTAGCAAATTTTCTGCTCTACAAGATTCAGAAATAAAACAGCGGGCACACGGACTAACTCTCTCAAAATTTTGAAAATTATGAAAAACTTGCAATTTTCGGATTTTCAGCAAAAACAGCTTTAACTCCTGAACCAAGAGGGCTGGAGGGCTCAAAATTTGTCTGAACATGTACCCCCATAGGGTCTATGTGTGTGCAAATTTATAGCCCCAAAGCCCCACTGTGGGGCTATTTACCCCCATTTTAGGGTGAAAAAGTGAAAAATTAAGGTCAAATTGTGGTCAACTTTGAGGCCTTATATCTCAGGACTGGGTGCGAATTTTCGACCCGGTCTTTTTGTAAAATACGTAAAATCAGTTGGGCTATCAGCTCACGTCATCAGCAGAAAACTGAAAATTACCCCCCTGTCCGCGGTACTGTACAGCAATACTGAATCCTTCCAGACATCGCGTTTTAATTGTACAATACAGAAAGGAGGAAAGAAGAACGCAAAATCCCTGCTCACTCGCCACTCGGTGTTAGTGTCGCTCCGTTCACATAGATGACTCTGAAGCTGGCATTGTAAACATCGCCAATTGCTAGTCGGTCACCAATGAAATCGCATCCGGCTGTCGGTCTCAAGAACGTGTTGTAAATAAAATCGTTGAGTCCAGTTACTGCTGGATCTCCAAATAGAGACGCGTTTCCCATATCTCCAGCTGTATAGCACACCTGTAAACAGAGTGCTCAGATCTTATTTGTGAAATAGGTACGTATACATAGGTACAGTACGTATACAGGGTGCTCCGTTGACCTATCCATCCGGGGTCGGGGTGCACCTATAAAAACACCGCAAAAATGCAAACCATACGCGCTTGCATAAACTAAAACTTACGCCCACGCGCGTTTACACGCGTAAAAATTACTCGCAAATAAGTTTTGCAGGTACGCCCCAGATAGGTGCGGAACTTTCTCATGGATCAGAAAGATACGTAGGCCTACCGCATCAGTCGCTGCTTCAAAGAAAGAGCAAGCAGCCTGAAAGTTTGTTTGCGTGACGGGGATGGTGAAATTTGGTAGGATCTTCCAGCCAGCTGGACAGGTCACGTCCACATTTGTAGAGATTATCGTTTGACCGTCAGCTTCATCGCTCATCCAGTATAACATGGTGAGAATGAAAATCCCCACTGCATTTTGTAGATGAGCTGCCATTTTCAAGTACTGGTACATACGTAGATGAGAAGAGGTTCAAATGACTGATTTGCTTGAGGAATGGAGAGAAAGGGCCTCTCGCCTGCTGCGTGCAAAAGAGAGCAGCTAAAGTCGAGACACAGCTAAGCTATCATATGCCAGGCACTTATATAATCTCAGGATCTTAACCATCGTGGATCAAAGCATACCGAGACCAAAATAGGCGAGCAAGCTCGGCTCGGTCGAGGTTCCGGAAAAAGCATATCAGTGCTTACAACTTGTACTAACTAGTTCTGTTGCTAATTGGTATGCATGTACAGATGTACATCCGTTAGCTAGCCAACGTATTAATTTCTCCCGCTACGAAAGATTCTAGAATATGCAGGAAAACGTGGCGACTCATAATTATTATGTTTACCTGCTTGCATGCATCTTTCTACCGTTCTGCACGTACGCCATACCTGTATCTGTGTGTACACAACACACATACGTACACTCGATCGATATTCGATACAATACAGTAGCGCGCAATCAGGAGCCCAAAGAACGATTAGAGAGTGCGCCACAACGCTTCATTTTGCAAAAACAAAAACTTTTACAAAATACGTTTTTAGTTGAAAAAATGCCAATTTCACCACCAACCAGTTGCAGTTGTTTGTTACTAGCAAAGATCTATCAAAGGCCTAGCAAGCAGTCTGAGTTAGTATGGATTGGATTGGATATGGTTGCCTCTATTGTTTTGATGCAGTATACATATATTGTGTACATGCTTCGTTTGGCAAAATATTGACTGTAACTTTATTGATTTGCTATTGTCCCGCAACTCTCGTACGCTTCAACAAAAGTAGTTTTCCTTGTCGCCATCGTTTCTGTAAAATCTCACACGACTAAACATTCAGCGTGTGATAAAAATACCCACACAGGAAGTTTGCCTTCCTTGATTTAACAATATTTATTTATTTTCT
>JASAMW010003442.1:0-12144 GCA_030247985.1 Epsilonema sp. ZAB3_2
ACAAAAACGATGAAACGTAATCACCCGGGGGGTATGCTTGATGACCGACTGACCGACCGGTCTTGTTGGTAGGATAAACCCGGCCACGCACGAAAAAAAACGGCCTTCGAATTGGGTGGCCGTGTTTACCCCACAGTACCCTATACTGTTTGGGCCCTGGTTTGGGCGCTCGCCTGAAATGCGAGAGGTCCAGGGTTCGATTCCCTGGCACATCTGAGCAATTTTTTTTTCTCCTCGATTCTGTCATTCTAGTCAGCTCTAGTTGATTGGGAGGTGCCACATATTCCAAGCACCATCTCCTAGGAAACCAGCTAGTCTGGCCAATACCAGTTGGCACTTGGACTCAAGGGGAGTTGCGTAGTTTGCATGTACTTCTGCCAAATAGGAGTAACGAAGCGTGGACAGAAATCCGCATTTGTAAATCTATTTTACGCAACGCGAATTGAGTCCTAGTGCCAACTGGTATTGGCCAGACTATAGCTGTTCATGATCAATAGGGGAATTTTTGTGACGGACGTCAACCCGAAGTGTAGTTCAATGGATAGGGCCCTCGATTAAAACCGGAGAGGTCGAGGGTTCGATTCCCTGCTGGTACATCTGGCAAATTTTCGCTTTACTGTAATTTCACAGCCTCCGCTTCAATCTTGTCCTTTTCCCACTGCAATTCCCTCAGTTGAAGATTGAGCTTCTGTTCCCGATCCTGTGCAGCGAATCTCTTTTGCTTTTCGTCAGCTTGCATAGTTTGAAGGCGAGATTCAAGCTCGTACCTAGAAAAAAACCACAAACCTCTTTCACATATAATAAACAAGAAAGAACACATAAACCACAACAGCCTTCTCCACACAAAAAAACACAACGCTGTATTGCCCAGTTGCGCCAAGACTCTTGCGTGGTCGCGAGGTGGCACCGCGGATTTCATGAAAGATTAGATCGGTTCGTCGACGTCGTTTGTTGCCTTTTCTTCTCTTAGCTCGCTGCTTTTCCGCTCCCAGATGACTGCATGACGTCAACGTCCCCGTTGGCACCGATCTAAACTTACACTGAATACCACGAGGCCACGTCGCGTCCAGCCTAATTTCCAAACGCAACTGGTCAATAGCCCGTCGAGTAAGAGCTGCCTCTGGGCCTTTGCCTGCCCGTGCTGCGCTATTTACATGTACGCTCCCGCAGAATAGGCCTACATGAAATATACGTGAATGAGTTTCTATTTTGCACAGCACGGGCAACAGCTCAAAGAAATCTATTCTCTCACTAGACGGATTACAGCCATTACGTGGGCGCCCTAACCTAACCGAGGAAGAAAAATAGAACAACGCACAACCAACCCCGCAGCATTTAGTGAAAGTTTGGATCGGTGCCTGCGGGGTCGTAGACGTCATTTGTTTCAATTCTTCTTTTCACTCGCTCTTTTTCCGCTTCCAGATGATTGAACAAGGTCGACGACGCCGCAGGCACCGATCCAAACTTTCACTAAATACCGCGGGGTCGCTATCGACCAACCCAATCGCGTTACTGCTGCAAACGGTGGATAGGCAGGGTAAACCCGGTCACCCACGTAGAAAGAACGGCCCTTAGTACTAGGTGACCGGGTTTATCCCATGGCCGCGTTTACCCCACCATACCCTAAATGCACTCACTTTTCCTTTTCGAGTAGTCCCAACTTTTCTTTCATTCTTTGCACTTCTTTGTTTTGGTCAACAGCCGTAAAGCTTTCGTCACAAGCTATATCAGTAGGGCGTTCATGCACCAAACGCTTCTGTGATTCCTCTATGAGTTTTTGCTCAGTTTCCTGCAGTTTTCTCTCAGTTTGCTCCAGTTTTGCAGCTTTCTCTGCAAGCCTCCGTTCGTACGAAGCTTGCTCCAAGCTTAACTGCACTTTTAGCTCCTGTTGCTCCCGTCTTAACGCATCAGTTTGCTGCTCCGCATGCAAATTCAAGGCGGCCAAAGCCTTTTCGGCGTCCTCCAAGCTGTGTCGCAGGAAACTGAGCAAAAACTCATCGAGGAATCGCGGAGGCGGGGCAAAAACACCTATCACACGAAGTACAGGCACCAAAAACAAAAATCAAAAAAAGAAGAAACCGAACACTAAAAGGAAAAGGATTGTGGGGGGTAAAACGCGGCCATGATAAACCCGCACCTCGACTAAGGGCCGTCTTTTACTACGGGGGACCGGGACTTTCTGCCTATCCGGCTTGCAGCAGTAACAAGGTAGGCAATGCACGTATTGGGGAAGGCGATCGGCCGGCGGGGGACCCTGTGGGAGAAGCGGGAGGAAGAGATCGGACGGAGAGTCTGCCGAGCCGCGGCCGCCGAATCCACAGCTAAATGGCTTGCGCGTGTTTTCCTCGGTAGGTAGGGCGCCGCGCGCGAATGACTGAATCGTCTCGGAGGAGAGGACTTGATATTGCCGCTCCCAAAATGGAGAGCTCAGATCACGAGGTAGGCCTAACTCGAGCTATGGCGCAGCGCGGCAGGGGCGGCTCACTCGACGCCTATCAACCAGTGCGTGACGCGACGGGCCTCCCATCTATCAGAAGTGAGAGGGGCAACAGACGACCAGCATATAGAAGCAGAAAAGCGGGGCGGAGGGCGACTCAAGATCTGAGCGAAATCGCGCTCCACCTCGCCGACCACGCCGAGCTCTTCGCGCAACTGGGCAATACAGCGTTTTTTTGAGAAGGCTGCTGGTATTTTCTTTATATATGAAAAGTTGTTCTAGACGAGCTGAAATCTCGCCTCGACGGCAAGCGACGAAAAGCAAAAGATACCTGCCGCAGATAAGCTCAATATCAACGAAAGCAAAAAAGAGACGGGGGGAGCAGCAAACACAAAAGCGAAAATTCCGAACCACAAATCAACCCGCGACCTCTCCGCAAAACACATCACAAAAATCCTAATAAACACACACAAACCACCACAAACAATCTCCTATTCAACAACCACAATCCTTTTCCGCTCCGATTTCTGGCACTCTTCGCATCTTTTCGTCAGTTTCTCCAAGGATTTGGAGTAACAGGATGGGTAGCTCTGAAGAAAATGCCGCAAACAAAGTTGCTGTCAAATTATGCTGCATTTAGCACGGCGACAGCGAAACAGTGCGAAGCCATGGGTCCGGTGTCCCATACAAACAAATACTCAAACTCGATCAAAGATTTTCGGGACAAAATTTTTCCGAAAATGACGTCATTTCCCAGAGATCCAGGCCGTTTTCAGACCAAAGAGGCCAAAAAAGGGCAAATCCAGCATCTTCATGGGCCTATATCTCGACAATGACGTTGAGGCAGAAGATTGGCGCCTTAGTGAAACCTACCCGCAAAGATTCCCTCTTTCACCCCATACCACTGGCAGACCTCTCATTAAGGCCTAACACGATTATTGAACCATATCTTGTCTTTATCAAAAAATTCACCAACCTTAAATTTATTTTTCCTTTGATATCAACCACCATTAGATGCGCCTGATCGAGCTGATTCCAAATATGCCACTGATGTCTGCAAAATTTGCATTATTTACGGAGTTATGGGCCTCCAAAGTGGCCCTACTTTCCAAAAAACGCGATTTTTATCGATTCTAATCCATAATGGGTTAAATTTTTAAACACCTTTTTCTGACCTAATCTTTATGCGTAGAATCCGAATCTGAATTTGAGTTTTTCATTTTCCCACATTTAAGGCCTTGTTTTTGCCATTTTCTACTTTTTTCAGACGTCAAATCGTGAAAATAAGGCCTTAAATGTGGGAAAATGAAAAAATAAGTTCAGATTCGGATTCTACGCATAAAATTAGGTCAGAAAAAGGTGTTTGAAAATTTAACCCCTTATGGATTTAGAATCAATAAAAATCGCGTTTTTTGGAAAGTAGGGCCACTTTGGAGGCCCATAACTCCTAAATAATGCAAATTTTTCAGACATCAGTGGCATATTCGGAATCAGCTGATCAGGCGCATCTAATGGTGGTCTGATATCAGAGGAAAAATAAATTTAAGGTTGGTGAATTTTTTGATAAAGACAAGATATGGTTCAGTAATCGTGTTAGGCCTTAACTAGAGGTCTGCCAGTGGTATGGGGTGAAAGAGGGAATCTTTGCGGGTAGGTTTCACTATGGCGCCAACTTTCTGCCTCAACGTCATTGTCGAGATATAGGCCCATGAAGATGCTGGATTTGCCTCTTTTTGGCCTCTTTGGCTGAAAACGGCCTGGATCTCTGGGAAATGACGTCATTTTCGGAAAAATTTTTTTGTCCCGAAAATCTTTGATCGATTTTGAGTATTTGTTTGTATGGGACCCCGGACCCATGGCTTCGCCCTGTTTCGCTGTCGCCGTGCTAAATGCAGCATAATTTGACAGCAACTTCGTTTGCGGCATTTTCTTCAGAGCTACCCATCCTGTTACTCCAAATCCTTGGTTTCTCTCGCTCCTGGGTCAACTCGTAGAGTTGACGTTTCATCTTGCGTTGAGTATCGTCCGCCAGTCGGGCGTCGCTCTGATAGCGGGCGATTTCCGCCTCGACTTTCGCCAAAGCGGCGCGATTTCGCTGTCGTTCGGCGGCCCAATCAGCTTCCGAGCGCTGCAGTCGCTCGACCAATGAGCGATGGTCGTCGCGCAATCGATCCGAGTCCCCGCCAATCACCGGCGAGAGTTCGGCGATTCGTCGATTTAGTCGCTCAACCGTCGACGCCTTTTCCTCTTCGATTCGCGCCAATTTTTCCTCAAAATTCGCCCGATTTTGGCGCAGTTTTTCTGTCAAGCTCTTCACCAAAACTTCCAGCCTCGCATTTTCCTTCACCACACGCCCGTACGCAGTCTTTAACTCCTCCAATTGCGAGCTCAAACTGCGCAGCAAATCACCATATTCCCCGTCCAATTCTAACTTTATCTGCGATTTGAACCGTTCAAAGTTTCCCTGCGCAACTTGTTGAGCCTCTTCCAAAAATGTGACTTTCTCATTCAGTTCCCCCAGCAAGTTTTCCGTCTTCCTTCTGTGCTCAATTTCAGCTTCTAACTTTTCCCTCTGCGCTTCCAAAACGTGGGCTTTCGATTCAGTCAAATCTTGCTGAATTTGCCGATATTTTCGCTTCAAAAGCTCGTAATTCTCTTTGATGCGACGACTCAACTGTTGCTCGGAATCGAGTAGTTCCCGTACATCGGTGGTAGATGCTTCTGAAGGCCTCAACTTTGAACCGAAAGGTATGGAGCAAGATGCAGGAATTTCGGGTCTTGGGAGCTCTTGTTCTACTTCTGCAAGGACTTCGCCTTCAGCATTTGAATTTAGATTCATTTCTACAGGCTCGATTGCAGAAAACGGCTTGGACATGGCTGAAGCTTGGCTTTACCGTGCTAGATCTGAAACACAGAGGAATAGAGTACAAAAAAAAGCAAGAAATGTGACAAAATATTTTGGGGAACATGCAAAGAAAGGGAAGTTTTTTTCATTCTTCTCTTGATTTTTCTCTTGAATTTGTGTTTCTATCATGAAAATGGCTGGCTTACTATAACTAAAATATTAATATTTTTATTTTTTCATATTTTTTTCTTTTTATTTATTTCCGTTTGGCTTGTTGCCAACGCACAGTTTCCCGCGCTGCACTTAGACTTTCCTCTTCCGTACCGCTACATCGCTTTTTTATTTCTACCGTAACCCTGCCTGGCCTAAAAAACAGCCCAACTGAGGCCCAGCCCATTAGGTAATTTCTTTCTTCCTTGTTGAAGCAGGAAGAATATTCTACGATGTTTGTTGCTATTTATCTACATATCTTTATTGGAGCCGAAGGGAGATGATTGACAGGAATACAGAAAAGATAAGATATCAGCTCTTGTTATTTCTCATTGAAAACTGGTCTTTTTCATGCCCGGAAGTAGGATTCTTTTCCACGCTAATTCCTGTTTTCTCCCTGACTCATGCCAATGGCCAACCGTCAATATTTTCTTACCATTTTCGTAAACGAAAAACCTCCAATGCAAACATAAAAGCAAATAGGCAGTAATTGATGCCAAGTCCTGATGCTACGCGCGAACCGTAGGTACGCGTGAGTGTTGTGATTTGTGTCGTTGTGTGTACATGAACAGTACAGTCCGCGTTAATTCAATATGTTTCTCACAACTCTGCCTTTGCAAGAAATTGGCCTTGCTGGTTGATGGACCATAAATGGCCACTAATCTTGTATCCTTTGTGTTCTGGACCGTGATGACGTTCAGCCATTATTGTTCCGCCCTATTTTAATGTTGGATGAGCTGCTTGACCATGCTCAGCAGAAGATTTTAGTCCCAAAACCCCCTCAGTGCGGAAAATGCGAAAAACAGGGTCCAACATTTCGAAGCCTGTAATTTCATCCCTAGTTGACCTATCTAGCTCAAGTTTTGCCACAACAAATGGCATATTCTTGGGATTCTGTGGACCAAATTGCAGCTTGATATCTACTGTAATACGGAAGTTATAACGCTGAATCGTTAGGTAGGTTTACGTGGGACACCCTGTAAATTACTGTACTGTGGCGTGTCGTGCTTCATACGTACGTAATTTCTATAATTTTATTTTAATAAAAATGTAGGCCTAATTTGAAATTGTAATTAAAAAATGTAGTTAATTCAATTTTTAATTTTAAAATTTACCCGCTAGCCTGTGCACTACACGCACTAGTATTTTTCTATTCGCCTTGCCCCATAAGAGGAAGTGCCGTTTTCGCCCTCCTCGCCGATTTTTGAGCTGCAGTTAGCAAACGCGTAAATAAAGCCGAAGCAATTACTTTTTGCAATTCTGGTATATTTTTGAACAAGTAATTGCTTCGGCTTTATTTTTTCTAATACTAACTGCGGGGGGGGAAGCAGCGAAGAGGAAAGAAACAGCTTTTTTTCTTATGGGGCAAGGCAAATGCCCAGCCACCGGCTATAGGGCCCTTCTCCGGTTCTACGATAAGCAAAGCATGGACCGCATACAATTCATTTTTTCGACCCAGAATCAGGATTCAGTTTGAGTTCTGTATTTCTTGGCTGGCTATGTGGGGCTGTGCATAGCATAGGGTGTTATGCATGGAACATTTTTTATGTTTTGCCAATATGGGGCTATATAGGGGCAACTCATAGGGGCTATTCACCGGTAAATACGGTACTGTTTTTTGTGTCCTATTTTCTCCGTCGAAAATGATAGAATTATAATTTTTCCCAGTTCAGTCTGTGTAGCCAGGCTTTCCTGGTAATCTCGATTTTTTATTCTCTACAGGCATTTTTGGCAGAGCCATTCAAAAACATTATTTTTGTTTTTTTTTCCCACATTCTTTCACGTGTTTATGTGAAAAATCTACCTCTGAAAATGTTACTAATTCCAGTTCACTTGGTTGGGCCAGATGTACAAACGCAAAGAGAATAATATTTAACACTATCCTCGTTCGTGTATGCAGTTTGCAGTTGCAAAGTTAACCCATTACATATTTGTGGTACCTATAGGTACCAGGCCATGACAACGATTGTTTCACTTTTTTGCTGAACCGTATTCGCTGAATACATGAAAAAAGTGAAAAAAATTTTGTCACACTTTTATTTTTAACCGTTTGTTCAAGGCTGCATATTATCAGTAACCATTGGACCGATTGAGATAAATTTGATAGCAGTCGATTCCTTGAACTCTCCTCTTTCAAATGAGCTATTACCCGACATCGACCTATTGAAATTTCGTGTGTCAACCGTGTTCAAAAATTTTCACATTTCAGTCAACCGTACTCGCTGAATACAGTTAAGCAAAGAGTTTGACAAAATCTTTTTCACTTTTTCGCCCAACCGTTCAACATTGCAAAAAATGTAATGGGTTAATACGCACTGCGATGGATTGTCAATACAGTAAATCTTACCAGAAGAGGCATTTTTAAGCCGGAGATGTGTTTCAAACCTCCTGGGCGGAAAATGTGTTTGCGGCTACCTAAGTACAGGGTGTCTCATAATAAACCGAACACTTTTCCGTGCATGTAACTCTGGAACCGTCAGATTTTCATGCGGTCTTTTGTATTTTGTCGCGTGGCGATTTACGTACGTCGTACTATATACTAGTATTTAGAGTCTAGCACCCCTATTTATTACGGTATGTGAATTTGCATAGAGTTCGTAGGTTGTGTCATGCCACTTTTCGACATCGTCGCGTGTGTGCTGTGTGCGTGGGTGGAGTGTGTAGTGTGTTGGTTGGGTAGTGTTTCATCTTTCCGACTTGCCGGCTCGTCGTCTCTTCAGTAAACCTTTCGTATCGCCTGCGGTGTGCGCTGCTGTCTTGGGTTTTATCGTAGAGTAATTGCATGTACATAGTGTATGGGGAGTGCGCCTTCTGTAATGGAGTCAGATTAGCCATAGTGTCCCCCTACCAGTGCCATTTGCACCGAATCCCCCGTCTATATCCCCTCATGTGTAGTGTATGTACGTGTAATGTGGAATCTCCCCGTCCACATTTTGGTGACCCGGACGTGATCCCTTTGTTTCCCCTGTCTGGGTCACCTTCCCTCACTGTCCCTACCTTCCCTTATTATCACCTTTTCCCTGTCCTATCTTCTCCATCGACTCTTTACGTACATACGTACCTTATCCCTGCGCCCTCTCCCAGCTCCCTTCCGGTCCCTTGCGTACCTGACCTTCGGTGGTCGTAAATTTCATTCCCCGTAACTACGTACTTTTCCCCTTCCATTTATCGCGCGCATATTCCTGGGACTTCTTTCTGCTCAATTTTGTACATGTGCTATCATGACGTGTGAGTATTTTGCAGCTTTGGTTTTCAAGCTTATCCATCCCGGAGTTATCCATTGGCCTGATCAACCAGTGTGGTTCTCTAGTGGACTTTATTCCTATTCCCTGCACCTTCATCAACCCTGGTTTCTTTCCTTTCTCACCTCCCTCCTGGTTACGTAAGCAAGAAAATATTGCGTTCCCCGTGTATTTTCGAGCGTTATTATTGGTGTTCGTAAACTGCAGTGTTCCAAACGCTCGTCCGTATTTTCCCCGTGTCCTATTTTCCTCTTTTCCCATGGCATCGAACCTGTAGCAAGTAGCAAGGTTATTCTACAGTACGACGCTCATTTTAATATTTATATTTGTGTCAAATTTATTATGCAAATTCTGTCCTTTCCATGGCTTCGCACCCGAAAGGCAGCTTATTTTACTGTGTATTCATAAATAAAGTTTGCAATATTGCAACTACGTACTATTATTTTAAAGCTGTTCAATTTCTAAAGTTTGCAAAAGCAACAAAAGTTCTAAACTAATCTTGGTATGTGCTGTATGTGAGCGTATGCGCTTTCAAAGCCTTGCTACGTAGGACGATGCTTCCCCACCCATCGAAGTCAAACTTCCGTCTTATCTGGGATAGTGTACCTGTCTACCACATCAAATGTGGGTTCGTCGGGGTATGCTCGAAGCTCCGATGTGCATTAGCCGCTTGAGCGTGCTGCATGCGTATGTGCCTTGACCTCAACCGTATGTATGTGCAGAATGTACCGTATGTATGTGGTCCCACTTCCTTCCCTGCGTGCAACCTTGCCCCTCGTAGTAGGTGCGTAGTGTTTAGCCGACATCTGTTGGTATCGGTGGTTGTGTCCGGCTAGGCGTGATGTGGGGCACTTGGGAACTGCAGACCCAGACCTTGCCGTAAATCCCTTCGCGCCGGCTTTGAATCGAAACTCGCCCTTGTGGATGAGTAGCACATCCGCTGGTATTGACCCTTTCCCCAGGCGGCGCTATGAGTTCCCTACCCTGCGAGCGTCCTGCGTTTCCCCTGAGATTCCCCCTGCTACAGTAACCTGTGTCCCTAAAGGTGTGGCATTTCAGCCTCGGGTGTCGCGGAGGATGTTCTTGCTTTTCCTTGGTTAGCTTCGCCTAAGCTGGCTGCTTTGACTCCTAGGCGGAAAAGCCGACTCTGCAGCGAAGCAGCGGGCAAGCGCCATGTAGCTTTATGTACTGTAGAATTTTTCGCCGGCATTAGCTTCCCTCATAAGCGACGTGTATGTGTGTGTGTTCCCCAGCTGCTTGCCAGTAGCAGAGTTTCAAAGGGTGACCCCAAACCTTTGGTATTCTTTGTCCCTGAAAGTGTACGTGTCGGTGGGTTGGCTGCCAGAGCTTGCCGATGATACTCTTGTGTTGGGTGCACTCCCTTTCGTACGTAAGTACGTACGTATACGGTGTGTGTATGTGTGTGCCCTTCCAATCAACTGTATGTGTGTCCTTGTTTTCTTGTGCCTGTGAATCCAATCAATTGTGTGTGTCGTGTGTGTGCTTTTTCTGACGCGTCCATTTTTCCCCAATTTGCCATTTTCTCCGTTTTTTTGTGATTTTTTGCTTTTTCGCGCTGTTGGATTTTCGGTTTTTAATCGTTCTTTTCTTCGTGCACGTGGCATTTTTGTGCCATTCGGATTTTTCGAGTTTTTGATTTTGGTCACTTTTTTGCCTCAAACGCCAAACTTTTCTGGCATATTTTTCAAAAACGAGTAAATTTTTTCCAATTTTCTGACATATTTTTTTTCAAAAGTGAGTAAAAGTAATATGCCACTAAAATTTATTTATTTTCTTTTCACAAAATTTCGAATGCATTCAATATATTTATTTATTCTCGGTATTGCGCTGTGTGTACGTGTCTAATTGCTTTTCTCTTTTCCAGTTCGTGCCATGGCCCTCTTTCTTTCGAGTTTTTGGTAGCGTATCCCTGGTTCAGCCTGCCTGGTGGCCTTTCTTGCGTTCAGCGTCCGGTGGTGGTTCGATGGCGTTTCGAAGCCTTTGCCTTCCAGCCTTGGCGGTGTTTCCGGCCGTTGCCCTCTCCGCTGGTGGTTGGCGTTTTGTTCCGCTGTTGGTCGGTGGCGCGCGGTTAGCTGTCTTGGCGGTGAGCTGGCGGATGGCGGCACCTTCTTCTTCCTTTTCTACCCCTGTCTATCTACGGATGTCCCGGCGAAGATTAGTTTCTGACTTCATAAACGATAATTTTATTGTGTGTACCTACCTATCGTATTTATTATTTATTTTCCTTACCGTAACTCAATCAAGATTATTTTAATACTTGTGTTCCACTAAATCTTTTTGTATTCTTATTTATCATTATTTATTTTCCTACCGTAACCCAATCAATATTATTTTGTGCTTGTATTTTGTATTGTTATTTATTACATGGTATTCTTATTGGTTTTATTTATCATCTTATTTATTCTGCCATACCTAATCAAAGATATTTGTGCTATATTATTTACTAGTTGTTTTTATTTATTTTCATTTTATTGTATTTTTTTCCCATGTAGGCCGGACGGCCCAGGTCATGTAATTCCCTGTGGTTATTGTACTTTACGTATTTACTTTACTGTGTACTTCTTACATTTTTGTTTTCCCCAAGGGGGGAGGAGATGTCGCGTGGCGATTTACGTACGTCGTACTATATACTAGTATTTAGAGTCTAGCACCCCTATTTATTACGGTATGTGAATTTGCATAGAGTTCGTAGGTTGTGTCATGCCACTTTTCGACATCGTCGCGTGTGTGCTGTGTGCGTGGGTGGAGTGTGTAGTGTGTTGGTTGGGTAGTGTTTCATCTTTCCGACTTGCCGGCTCGTCGTCTCTTCAGTAAACCTTTCGTAAGGTTAAGGTTGCGTGTTCAAGGTTGCGTGGTTTACGATACGAAAGGTTTACTGAAGAGACGACGAGCCGGCAAGTCGGAAAGATGAAACACTACCCAACCAACACACTACACACTCCACCCACGCACACAGCACACACGCGACGATGTCGAAAAGTGGCATGACACAACCTACGAACTCTATGCAAATTCACATACCGTAATAAATAGGGGTGCTAGACTCTAAATACTAGTATATAGTACGACGTACGTAAATCGCCACGCGACAGCCTTCAAAGTTATGGTCTCGTTTTTTACAGTTTTTTCTCATTGCTGAAGAATTACGGTTTTAAGAAAACTCAAATTTGCATTTCTGCTTCCAGACTTTGAACTGACGTCCACACGTTGGGTTTTCTTGTCATTTGGGTTGCTCTGAGCCACAGAGAACAGAATTATCAGATGTTGATAGAGAGTGTTTCCGGCCGTTGCCCTCTCCGCTGGTGGTTGGCGTTTTGTTCCGCTGTTGGTCGGTGGCGCGCGGTTAGCGGTCTTGGCGGTGAGCTGGCGGATGGCGGCACCTTCTTCTT
>JASAMW010003444.1:0-13351 GCA_030247985.1 Epsilonema sp. ZAB3_2
GAAGGAAACGGAGCTGCAGTGGAAGAAGGAATCAGGCAAAGAGAGCCAGAAAAGTTGCGCAGTCTGCATCTGGCAGCAAGCTGCTGCAGGCTGGAGATGCTGGAAGAAAGCCAAAGAAGAATAGAGAGGAAAGTTCATCAGAGGAGGATATTGCTTCTGGAGGTGAGTGAGCAAATCTTCAAATCTTCAAATCATTGCATGCATTCTACCGCTTCAACCCGATTTGTAGGTACTCTGATATGCAGATCTTGTACTGTACCTTCCTTACATACTGTAAGGTGCTGAATGTGTACCTACAGTACATTACATACCCTATGTACGTACATGTGTGCTGTACGTACACCCCAATCTACACATTGCCAGTTTTTTTGCAGGTTTTTTCGAGTACAAAATGCGCCAACGTCAGCGTCGTCTTCTCAAATCTAAGGCCCGATTAGTGCAGAGTAAGAGTGATGCCTGCATCTCCAGTAGGCGAACTGCAGAAGGCAATACAAAGCACACGGAGGAGGACACGGTCAGCTTGGGTTGCCCACCCATTCACTCTGTTACAACTGCTACTTTTACAACAAGGTCTGTCAACAACGTCGTGGCGTCTGTTTCTCCTCGATTTCTTGTTCCAGCTGGGTCACAGCACGCCAGTAGGCTAAGCGCTGAAGAGGACACCAACACGACCAGTGCCACTTTGCCCTTACCTTCGTCAGCTATTGGTACTACAAGGAGACTTAGTCCGACTGTCACCTGCAAACCATTTGCCATACTCAACCGAAATACAGATTGCATGAGTTCCTCTGCACCTGCAGGTCTCCAGCTGCATGCTGGTCCTACAACAGCTGCACCTCAAGATGCCACAAGCCCCATGCTAACTGTTGCTCTAGATGAATTGCGAAATGTTGGCGGCTCTTCGCCAAATGCAGAGCTACAATTAGGAGGAGGAAAAGCTATTATACCAACAATTACTGCCAAGGAGAGGAAGCTGCACTGCACCCCAATTGATGTAGTGGATGTTTCTGAGTCCAGCGACACTTTGGTAGCTGATCCTGTAGCTACGGCTAGTAATAAACCTGCAGCTGAAAAATGTAGCGCAACTGTTCAGCTTCAGCTGGAAGAGGCAGATGCAACAGGCTTCTATCCCTTTCTTCGTCAGATCCCAGTAGAAGTTTTACCACAGGAGGAAGCAGACCTACTACAAGAAGAGCCTACCGAAGCCACTGTTAATGGTAGTGTTGAAGAAGCTGAATCACTAGCTAACGCAACGCATCAAGGTGCCGACGCCGAGCCTGGTGTAAGAATAGCCAGTGCTACTAATTTAAGCAGCACTGAGCAGATGGACTGGGAGCCTGTGGAGAAACAAATGATTACAGCCGCTGTTGTTAGCCTTGAAGATGCGGAGGTGGGTACTACTCATAAAATTCACTCCAACGGCAGGGATGGTGTAACAACAAATCTGGGTGGATCCTTGGTAGCAGGGAGAATTGAAGGATCGAAGCAGCCACTGACTTTATCAACACCAATAGAAGGGAAACAGGAAGTGCGAGCAACACAACCAGCGATTTGTCTTGAAGGTATGCAATGAGTATCTTTTGTTTTGTAAGGAATGTACAGTAGGTAATTATTCTTGGAGATAAATCTACGACTTCAAAAGCTTTTGAATCTTTTGCCAACAGGAAAAGGTGGTATCTGTAGTAATAGTAGTACTGTACGCACCATGTTACAGTACTTACGTAACCCCATGACATGTGTATGTTTAATTACATACATCACATAAAAGCAGTAGTACAAAAGATTGTGCTACGTGCTGAAACAGGCAGTTTTCTCAGAATATCCTAGCGTGCAAATGCTGATGACAGATTGCATTCCAGAGAGCCCGGGAAAAAACAGCGGCAGGGCAGGAGAAAAACAAGGGCGGCCCCTCGGGCAGCTCTCACTACTCCGCTCCAGTCAGCACTGAAAAGTCAGCCTCAACAGCTGTGCTGCATCAGCAGGAGCACAACAACAACCTTGAACAGCAACAGAAGGCTTCCGCCTTCTGCCCTACTACTGTTACTAGCAGCAGCAGCAGTAGCCGGCATCATTCTAAGACAGCGGCTGAGCTCAAAGAAGGCGAGGAGCAGCCACCGAATGCAGAGGCTTGCACGCGAACTGCAGATACATATGCTACTACAGCGCTGGACCCACCCACTTTGACGACCACTACCGTTAACATCAACAAGCCAGCTGCTAGCGGCTCCTCTAGTAGTGCCAGACGAATTTTCGTGCTGCACTCCTCTGCTAACGAGACCACAATCCAAGCGGAAGGACATCGTTTCTAGTTTGCAAGTCTCCAGGCAGAGTGCTGTGGCAGCACCCTGTAAGGGTGAACAGCAGCAAACATTGCCGCCAAAAGAGCTGAATGTTGTTGCCACCAGATTCAAAGTTGATTAAACCGCGTACATTTATCTCCATTTCATCGCCTCTGCACACAGAAACTATCAGGCAGCAAGGAGGAGGAGAAGACGACCCTCAGTCTGCACAGCCCCCTTCCCGGGTGCTGCAGAAAAAGCCAGTCATCCTTGCTCCAGTCCTGTCACCCTCTCCGATCTGCTTGAAGCGGGCGGAAATCTTGCCACAAGTTCAGGATGAGATAAATGCATTGCTGACTCTTGGAGATGGCACTGACAACCTAGAATAATTCCAGGCAGAGCTTGTTACATGACAGTGTTAGCAGGTCTCCTGGAACCACCGGCTTTACAGCACAGTTTGGCTTTCAACAACCACCTGAAACTGTAGTACTGCAACAAGTCCTATTGGATCTTTCTTGCACCCACAAAACACTTCTTTACCTGCTCCAGCTCAACAACAAAGAATTTGGGACTTCACTAGCCCAGAATCTGTTTCCAGCTTCACCACTGCTTATTCAAACAGGTCCGGAAGCTTCATGGACCACTATCCAGCTGAAGCAACCATGATGTCTTTCGCGCTTACTGCCAGACCGCAACCATTTCGTGCAAGTGTAGAAAATGTGAGCTGTAAAGAGCCAGCAAATAGACGCACCCCTGTGCAAGTGCATCTGGATGTAAAAACATCTACTCATGATGAAGCTTCAGCAGTGGCAGCTGTGCCTCAGTCTGCACCTCTGGTGGTATCAAAACAAACATTGCCTGGGTCTCTTCCCACCCTAACAGCTGGGGCAGCAACACGCCTGCAAACAGAAACCATCCCCTCTGCTGTTCAAACCACTAATGCTGCTCACATCCTAGTCTCTAGGAATATTGCTACAACTGATGGTGGTACTGGTGGTGGTGTCAGAAGAAGGGATAGCCAGCTAGATGCTGCATCAAGGAAGGTGGATGAAATGCTGCGAATTCCAAGGGCGAAACACCAGGAGAGTCGGAGACCCAGATTTCGTGATGTTCTGGATCTGATTGAATAAATTTATGAGAAAATCAGTTCAAAGCTGGAAACAGATTCTGGGCTAGTGAAGTCCCGATTACTTGTTGAGCTGGAGCAGGTAAAGAAAGAATTTTTGGTGGGTGCAAGAGAAAAATCCAATAGACTTGTTGCAGTAACTACAGTTTCAGTCGATATTTGAAAGCCAAACTGTGCTGTAAAGCCGGTGGTTCCAGAGACCTGCTAAACATCATGTAACAACTCTATGAATTTATTCAGTTGTCATGCCATATCTGCGGAGCAATGCATTTATCTCATCCTGAACTTGTGGCAAGTTTCCCGCCGCTTCAAGCAGATCGGAGAGGAGGTGACAGACTGGAGCCGATCACTTCTGCAGCAAAACCGGAAGGGTGTGCAGACTGAGTCTCTTCTCCTCCTCTCTTGCTGGTGTTCTGGTGTGCAGAGGCGATGAAATGGAGATAAATGACGCGGTTTAATCAATTTTGATGGTGGCGACAACGTCCGGGTCTTTTGGCGGCAATGTTGCTGCTGTTCCACCCTACAGGGTGCTGCCACAGCACTCTCCTGGAAACTACAAACTGCCGGAAAACGATCGATACCCTTCCCCGCTTGGTGTGGGTCTCGTTAGCAGAGGAGTGCAGCACGAAAAAGTCGTCTGGCACAGTTACTAGAGGAGCCGCTGGGCCGCTGGCTTGTTGATTTAACGTAGTGGTCGTCAAAGTGGGTGGGGTGCCACGCTGCTAGTTAGCATCATGCTATCTGCAGTTCGCATCCGAGCCTCTCATTCGTGGCTAACTTCAGCCGTGTTCTTAGAATGATGCGGCTTGCTGCGTCCTGCTGCTAGTAACCGTGAGTAGGGCGGAGGCGGAAGCCTTCTGTTGCTGTTCAAGTTGTTGTTGTGCTCCTGCTGATGCAGCACAGCTGTGAGCTGACTTTTCGTGCTAATATGGCGAAGTGAGAGCTGCCCGAGTGTTCTCCTGCCTCCGCATCTTTTCCGGGCTCCCTGGAATCCGATCTGTCATCAGCATTTAGCGTTTGTTCTGAGAAAACTGCCTGTTTGCACACTAGTACAATCTTTTGTACTACTGCTTTTATGTAAATCTGTATGTAATTAAACATACACATATGGTTACATACAGTAACATGTGGTGCGTACAGCCTATTTACAAAGCCTACCGAAGCCACTGTTAATGTAGTGTTGAAGAAGCTGAATCACTAGCTAACGCAACGCATCAAGTGCCGACGCCGAGCCTGGTGTAAGAATAGCCAGTGCTACTAATTTAAGCAGCACTGAGCAGATGAACTGGGAGCCTGGAGAAACAAATGATTTAGCCGCTGTTGTTAGCCTTGAAGATGCGGAGTGGTACTACTCATAAAATTCACTCCAACGCAGGGATGTGTAACAACAAATCTGGTGGATCCTTGTAGCAGGGGAGATTGAAGATCGAAGCAGCCACTGACTTATCAACACCAATAGAAGGAAACAGGAGGAGTGCCAAGCAACACAACCAGCGATTTGTCTTGAAGTATGCAATGAGTATCTTTTGTTTTGTAAGAATGTACAGTAGTAATTATTCTTGAGTAAATCTACGACTTCAAAAGCTTTTGAATCTTTTGCCAACAGAAAAGTGGTATCTGTAGTAATAGTAGTACTGTACGCACCATGTTACAGTACTTACGTAACCCCATGACATGTGTATGTTTAATTACATACATCACATAAAAGCAGTAGTACAAAAGATTGTCTACGTGCTGAAACAGCAGTTTTCTCAGAATATCCTAGCGTGCAAATGCTGATGACAGATTCATTCCAGAGAGAGCCCGACAGCGCAGGCAGAGAAAACAAGGCGCCCCTCGCAGCTCTCACTACTCCGCTCCAGTCAGCACTGAAAAGTCAGCCTCAACAGCTGTGCTGCATCAGCAGAGCACAACAACAACCTTGAACAGCAACAGAAGCTTCCGCCTCTGCCCTACTACTGTTACTAGCAGCAGCAGCAGTAGCCGCATCATTCTAAGACAGCGCTGAGCTCAAAGAAGCGAGAGCAGCCACCAAATGCAGAGCTTGCACGCGAACTGCAGATACATATGCTACTACAGCGCTGGACCCACCCACTTGACGACCACTACCGTTAACATCAACAAGCCAGCTGCTAGCCTCCTCTAGTAGTGCCAGACGAATTTTCTGCTGCACTCCTCTGCTGCAGCGGACCACAATAACCAAGCGGAAGATCATCTTTCCTAGTTTGCAAGTCTCCAGCAGAGTGCTGTGGCAGCACCCTGTAAGGTGAACAGCAGCAAACATTGCCGCCAAAGAGCTGAATGTTTTGCCACCATCAAATTGATTAAACCGCGTCATTTATCTCCATTTCATCCCTCTGCACACCAGAAACTATCAGCAGCAGAGAGAGGAGAAGACGACCCTCAGTCTGCACAGCCCCCTTCCGTTTTGCTGCAGAAAAAGCCAGTCATCCTTGCTCCAGTCCTGTCACCCTCTCCGATCTGCTTGAAGCAGACAAAAGTATTCCACAAGTTCAGATGAGATAAATGCATTCTACTCTTGGAGATGCACTAACAGACCTGAATAATTCCAGCAGAGCTTGTTACATGACAGTGTTAGCAGTCTCCTGAACCACCGCTTTACAGCACAGTTTGCTTTCAACAACCACCTGAAACTGTAGTACTGCAACAGTCCTATTGATCTTTCTTGCACCCACCAAAAATTCTTTCTTTACCTGCTCCAGCTCAACAAAGTAATCACTTCACTAGCCCAAAATCTGTCCCAGCTTCTCAACTGATTTCCTCATAAATTTCATCCAGATCCAGTCCAGACATCACAAAATCTGTCTCCGACTCTCCTGTGTTTCCCCTTGCAATTCACAGCATCCCATCCACCTTCCTTGATCAGCATCTAGCTGCTATCCCTTCTTCTGACACCACCACCAGTACCACCATCAGCTGCACCAATCCTAGAGACTAGATGTGAGCAGCATTAGTGTTTAACAGCAGAGGATTTTCTGTTTGCAGCGTTTGCTGCCCCAGCTGTTAGGTGGAAGAGACCCAGCAATTTTCTTTGATACCACCAGAGTGCAGACTGAGCACAGCTGCCACTGCTGAAGCTTCATCATGTGATTTCCTCCAGATGCACTTGCACAGGTGCGTCTATTTGCTGCTCTTTACAGCTCACATTTCTACACTTGCACGAAATGTTGCGTCTCGCAGTAACCAAAAACATAGTTCTTCAGCTGGATAGTCCACTAAGCTTCCGACCTGTTTGAATAAGCAGTGGTGAGAATTTCAAACAGATTCTGCTAGTAAATTCAATTTATTTTTTGAGCTGGAGCAGTAAAGAAAGAATTTTTGTTGATCCAATAGACTTGCTACAGTAACTACAGTTCAGTGTTTTGAAAGCCAAACTGTGCTGTTCAGTAGTCCCAGAGACCTGCTGAGCGTTCATGCTAACAAGCTCTGCTGAATTATTCAGTTTCAGTGCCATCTCCAAGAGTCAGCAATCATTTATCTCATTTCCTGAACTGTGCAACCAGCCGCTTCAGCGAGCGAGGTTACTAGAGCAAGATACTGCTTTTTCTGCACAAAACCCGAAGACTGTGCAGAACAAAAACAAAAAAAACCAAAACAAAACCCCAAACCACAAAACCAACACCCAAAAAAAAAAAAAAAAACCCCCCACCTACTGTACATTCCTTACAAAACAAAAGATACTCATTGCATACCTTCAAGACAAATCGCTGGTTGTGTTGCTCGCACTTCCTGTTTCCCTTCTATTGGTGTTGATAAAGTCAGTGGCTGCTTCGATCCTTCAATTCTCCCTGCTACCAAGGATCCACCCAGATTTGTTGTTACACCATCCCTGCCGTTGGAGTGAATTTTATGAGTAGTACCCACCTCCGCATCTTCAAGGCTAACAACAGCGGCTGTAATCATTTGTTTCTCCACAGGCTCCCAGTCCATCTGCTCAGTGCTGCTTAAATTAGTAGCACTGGCTATTCTTACACCAGGCTCGGCGTCGGCACCTTGATGCGTTGCGTTAGCTAGTGATTCAGCTTCTTCAACACTACCATTAACAGTGGCTTCGGTAGGCTCTTCTTGTAGTAGGTCTGCTTCCTCCTGTGGTAAAACTTCTACTGGGATCTGACGAAGAAAGGGATAGAAGCCTGTTGCATCTGCCTCTTCCAGCTGAAGCTGAACAGTTGCGCTACATTTTTCAGCTGCAGGTTTATTACTAGCCGTAGCTACAGGATCAGCTACCAAAGTGTCGCTGGACTCAGAAACATCCACTACATCAATTGGGGTGCAGTGCAGCTTCCTCTCCTTGGCAGTAATTGTTGGTATAATAGCTTTTCCTCCTCCTAATTGTAGCTCTGCATTTGGCGAAGAGCCGCCAACATTTCGCAATTCATCTAGAGCAACAGTTAGCATGGGGCTTGTGGCATCTTGAGGTGCAGCTGTTGTAGGACCAGCATGCAGCTGGAGACCTGCAGGTGCAGAGGAACTCATGCAATCTGTATTTCGGTTGAGTATGGCAAATGGTTTGCAGGTGACAGTCGGACTAAGTCTCCTTGTAGTACCAATAGCTGACGAAGGTAAGGGCAAAGTGGCACTGGTCGTGTTGGTGTCCTCTTCAGCGCTTAGCCTACTGGCGTGCTGTGACCCAGCTGGAACAAGAAATCGAGGAGAAACAGACGCCACGACGTTGTTGACAGACCTTGTTGTAAAAGTAGCAGTTGTAACAGAGTGAATGGGTGGGCAACCCAAGCTGACCGTGTCCTCCTCCGTGTGCTTTGTATTGCCTTCTGCAGTTCGCCTACTGGAGATGCAGGCATCACTCTTACTCTGCACTAATCGGGCCTTAGATTTGAGAAGACGACGCTGACGTTGGCGCATTTTGTACTCGAAAAAACCTGCAAAAAAACTGGCAATGTGTAGATTGGGGTGTACGTACAGCACACATGTACGTACATAGGGTATGTAATGTACTGTAGGTACACATTCAGCACCTTACAGTATGTAAGGAAGGTACAGTACAAGATCTGCATATCAGAGTACCTACAAATCGGGTTGAAGCGGTAGAATGCATGCAATGATTTGAAGATTTGAAGATTTGCTCACTCACCTCCAGAAGCAATATCCTCCTCTGATGAACTTTCCTCTCTATTCTTCTTTGGCTTTCTTCCAGCATCTCCAGCCTGCAGCAGCTTGCTGCCAGATGCAGACTGCGCAACTTTTCTGGCTCTCTTTGCCTGATTCCTTCTTCCACTGCAGCTCCGTTTCCTTCTTGCATCGTATAGCAGCTCTGGTGTGTACGAAATAAGTACATACGTACGACGTAGCAGCTCCGGTACGTATACGTACAGAAAGAATAGGTAGTTTTACGTACTACTGAACGTATAACGTAATCGCTTTGAGCATACTGTGGCTTCGTTGATTCTACCTACGTAAGCTAAACGATTCAACGAAATTTAGTTCGGCTTACGTCATAAACTTGGTTGGACCGAACCCTCGCCTCAACTTTTCCGCCTCAAAACTCTACTTCCACCTTCTCCCTTGCTGGAAAAGTGAAGGAAAATGTTGTTTGGCGCAAATAAACGTGTTAGAGAGAAGATGCACACTTTGACCGATTACCACAAACCGTTGCAAAGTGCCTCAACACAGAAACACTAATGGACCGCCCACCATTTGTATGTAGTACTGTAAAGCTTCATGCATAACCTCCTAAAGCGCGCAAGCCGCAAGTGGCATAAAGCAATTTGGATGGTCTTTTGTATGAACTACTTGCGGTAAGAAGTTATGCGTGGTCGCGAGACACGTAACGTAATATATATATTATTCAGCACTATTCTTTCTATTCACCCGAGGGTTATCCACAATGCTTTACAGTATGTACGTATGCATATACCGGTAGCTCAACAGTGAGTCCTGCAAGATTATTTACTGAGTGTTCTATTCTTCTTTGGAGATTTATTTCCTGCACAAGAACTTGGAAAATACTAATAGTTGGTAAGCGGAACTTTCTTGGTAACTTCTTATTTTTCAGAACACGTACTATACCCGTATGTATATGTATACCGTATTTTTGATTAATTTTTGTTTTTCCCAAGCAATTGATATTTTTGTTTTCTTCACATCGCAGCCGATTATCCTATCCGTTTGGCAGGTACGAATAACTTTTTGAGCCGAAAGGCTAAAAATTGTTTGCGCCGTTTTCCTTCGGTTTTCATTCCTCGAATTTTTGAAACAGAACCTTGCCGCTGATGTTCTTGCACATCAACTGGTACGTCCATCTACAAAAAATGTTCCAAGATCGCAAAGAAGGGTTACCATCTTTACGTAATCGTTGAACTATTTTTCGCCTGCATAAATTTGCTACAGCGTATATTCGGAGATGTAGCAAGGCTAAGGAGCGGGCTGTTCTCAATTTCTCAAATAATATAACCCTTTAAACAGGAAAAGTCACACATATGTGACGCGCAGAAATTTTCCATTTTATCCATAGCTTTTGGTATAGTAGGCGTTCCATCCGTTGATGTGATCTATCCGTTGCAATTGCAGTCGAAATTGCTAAAGGTGTTGTTCGATCCATAGCAAAGTACCCATAACTTTTCACGAAAATATCCATAAGTTTTCAAAAAAAATTTGCAAAAAAAAATATCCATAGCAAAAAAAAAAAATATCCATAGCAAAAAATTTTCGACACAACGTTGTCGGTCATTTTTAATCTATCCATAGCTCTCATTTTGTACTGTCGGCGCTTCCTCTTCATCATTGTCGGCTGGTCGGCTTAATTCTATCCATAGCAACTGCTATGGATACTTTTCCCAAACCTACGGATAAAACACTATGGATGGAGCTACGAATTTTTTTTTAAAATTGAAATTTTTTGCCAAAATTTACAGATAAAAATAACACTTTAGTTCGAAAAATTTCGAAAAAAATTCCAACCGACTTTTCATTCCATCCACTGGATTTCATCCGTTGCGCAAAAATTTTCGCTTCTCGCTACGGATAAATCCATTTCTGTTTATAGGGATAATGTGACGGAATTGGAATTAGTAATAAAGTAAAGCCATAATAATGGTACTTTAGCAAGAATCTAAGTAAAGTATTGCTGTGTAATGTATGTAGAGTTTTCCTGTTTTTGGTTCGCTTCAACGCTTTGCAAAGCCAAGGCAAATTGGGATTCGAAACCAGCTGTATTGAATTGTTTATTTTTACAGAAGTTGTCTCGAACTTGGCCGAAGACAAGTACTGTATGTACTTCCGTATGTAGCTAATATGTAGTACTATGCCTACGTACGCACGTATTCGTTCATTACGTACATATGTAGCTAACGTATGCACGGGTACAATACTGTACAACCGTATAGTACGTACGTACGTATGCTTGGTTGGGGGTTGTATTGTTTTCATACCTTTTTACATACACTATAACCTACCAGTGTATGTACATCCAGAGACAGACACACCCTGAGGCGAACAGATTTATCATCCTACCCACCCACCCCAGAAGACATCATTCAAACTCGCCTGAGGGCTTTTGTTGCTTGTATATGTACTTGATGTACAGAGCAGTCGAATTTGAACTCACTACTGACTGCTTAGTGCTTTTCCCTTTGAGTCTCACTTTTTTTAAATACAGGAGTTTGTTCTGTACTACGTAGTAGGCGTACGTACAGTACGTCTTATGTATACCGTATTTTTGGGTGTATATCCCCCCCATTGTATATCCCCCCCAGTGTATAACCCCCCATTGGCAAAACATAAATTTTGCCCAGTGTATATCCCCCCTGGTGTATAACCCCCCATGTACAGGAAGGTACCTAGCCTACCTATATAAGCTGGTCATAAGCTAACTATAGCTACTCCTACACCAAGCTACTATGCCTATAAGCTTAGCTGAGCATGTCTTGTACTAGAATAACCCTGTTTTGACCGCGATTATGCCCTGAAACACGTACTTTTTTGGCCTCAAAAACATGCCCTCACACACTCTGGCAAAAACATAAATTTTGCCCAGTGTATATCCCCCCCAGTGTATATCCCCCCCAGTGTATAACCCCCTATCAGACCTCTCAATTTTTGTATAGCCCCACTGGGCTATACACCCAAAAATACGGTACACGTAATGTAACTGTACATTAGGTGCTATAGTCTGGCCAATAGCACGTAGTGTAACTGTACATTAGGTGCTATAGTCTGGCCAATAGCAGTTGGCACTTGGACTCAAGGCGCGTTGCGTAAAATAGATTTACAAATGCGGATTTCTGTCCACGCTTCGTGTACTCCTATTTAGCAGAAGTACATGCCGACTACGCAACTCGCCTTGAGTCCAAGTGTCAACTGCTATTGGCCAGACTATTGTATTTTATTTTTGATGGTCTTCCGTTGCGTTCTTTGTAGGTATTTTTTGGCGGAAAATCCGGCGCTGAGCTGAGCCCAGAGGTTCCTACCGTACTACATGAAACTAAACTACTGAACCATGAGTAGCCATCGGCTAACACGCAGCAGCCTCACTGCGGGGGAATTTCATCCCAAAACCGACAACTCCAGGGGCAGCTGGGACTCCGTCAGGTGGATCAGATCTACAGCTGGTGCCGTAGACAGACACGCGAATCTACGCAACCTCTTCGCCACATCTGAGCAGAACGTGACAACGTTGTACAAGCCTCAAGGGGTGCCTCAAAAATTCAGGCACCCATCTGGACCTGCAGGAGGCGAAAAGTTGTTGAACAGGCTGGACTACCCTGTGCTCAGACGAGGAAGCCATTCCAACCTGAATTCTTTCTCCCCATCTTCTAGCAGATCTACAGCGCAGTTCGAATCTACAAATTTCAGTAGAGGATACCAGCCCGCGAGAAGTGGCAGTATTCTCTATGGAGGAGAAAGAAGGTCGCCATTGAGGATTGTGTCAAATTACAAGCCAAGTGGCGTTTATGACATCACACCATCACCCTCGTGGGGTACGATAGGCGCAGATGTTCTTGGAAGGACATCAGCAAGCTCCTCAAGAAGAAGCAGCCTGCTATCTGGCGCAATTCAGGAAAGCAGTTTGATGCTCTCTGATGCAGTCAGAGCTCTGAAGTCAGCAGGATCCCAACAGTTTTCACCCCCTGCTCAGCCACAGAGATCAAAAAGTTTTCTGACTACTGGGCAACATCAGTCATCCAGCTCCCCTGGTAGCGGACAAAGAAGAGGCTATAGCCCCAGAGACTCCGCTAGAACTGGAGCAACATACTCCTACTTATCGCCTCCTGTCACAAGAGCTGCAGCTTTGTCCAGGAGTTGGCCACCTCCACTCAGCAGTCCTCAAGCTGAGCGCCATCACGCTGCACTAAGCTCGTCTAGACCAGGTGCATCTGCTGCAACGCGCTTTCAATCATCATCTCCAGGGTACCACCTTAACATGAAGGGATATGCATCCAATGCTCCCTATTCAAGATGGGACCATTCATCCAGGGAATCATCAGTCTGTGGAGACAGTCCATACATGAGCTCTCGAAGGAAATTTCAAGCACCTGGTGGAGGCAAAAGCTTCACAGAAATTGGCGCAGCAAGTCCAATCTATGGATAAAGCACCAATTATTTTGAGAGAGTTCAAATCAAAACTGGTGGAGCAAGGGTGCAGCTGCTACTAGTTCTCCATCGAAATGGTCTAGTGTAAGTAGGACTTCAGAGCTGATCCAGCAGTTCAAGATCAATGTCAAGCTCATATGGTCATCTACGCGAAACGCAAACAGGCCCATCTCCAGTTTTAATGCAGCTCAACCAGAACCATTGCCTGCCATTCCAAAAATCTATGTTCAAAAATCGGCATCACGACTGCATACACTGCCCAAGGTGAAAAGGGCTGTTGACAGTGAAGGATATGACTCCACTGATTCTGAAGGGGGTGCGAAATTGAAAAGAAATACTACTAAAGCCTCTGCTGGCCAAGAAAAACAGGGACAAA
>JASAMW010003445.1:0-20316 GCA_030247985.1 Epsilonema sp. ZAB3_2
TCAGAGGCCTTAAACGAAAAAAGTGCTCGGACCACTTTGCCAAGATCTTTACATTTCCCATCTTTTAAAAAAAACCCGAGCTCGATCCAACGACTCGTTGAAAAGTTATGGCGGTCACAAATTTTCCATATATAAAAAGTGGACATCATTCAAAAATAGGTTTTTCGCCCATAGCGCCCTAACCAGTAGGCCTATCGAGCTGAAATTTTGTCAGTAGATACGTACCCATAGTGGGCATCTTCGTGCAAAATTTCAGCTCAATCCGCCTGTTGGCTCCGGAGTTATGGGCAAATGTGTGTTTCCATTTCCGTCACTCCTATTTACACATGACTAAGTAAGGTGGGACGCGGCGGAGCTTCGTTCGTGAGCCTCTCGAGGTTCCGCTGTCGCGTCTACCTTGATGAACATAGTATGTACATACGACAACATTCTGGGGAGGGGACAGCAGTGTTATACCACAGATACAGTATAGTAAGTGTACGTATGTTTGCAATGTGTTTTGCCAGATGTGATATCGATCGCTAAAGACGCCTTCATGTGCACTATCTGCCTGGAGCTGAGTCGACCGCCAATGGTCCAGTGCCCGCTTGACGGCTGCAGAGCTCTGATTGGCTGCTCAACCTGCGTCAACCAATGGTTGGCCGGCAGTCGCACTTGCACCATCTGCAGACACACCTGGCCGAGCAAACAAGTGGAGAGAAGTCAATACGTGCACGGATGCAACGAGTTGTTGGACCAGCTTCGTCTTTTCAACCATTCATAGAAAAACACAAAGGTGTCGTGGTTGCCAGGCTAATGTGCCTGCTTTTTTGTTTCCGTAGAATGGTAGAATGTAGGCTGCCTAGGCCACAGATACAGTACCTTTGAACGACAAGATTGTCGCAGAAATGTGGTGCAGTACGTGTCGATAAAAAAGACGATGTCTTCTTGTCCCGATAAAATGATGCGTGCCATATGCGAAAGAAATAAAGTGAACTTGTACATACTGTATCTCTGTACACACCTATGTGTACACCTTGTATAAGTTTTCCATGTACAGTAGGTACGGTATACGTTTAGGTATACATTATCAAGACATCGTATATATTTGATCCACTGCATCGCCACACATGCCTCGATGCCACCAGTCCGCGAATCGATGGTACGTTTTCGTCCTTTTTTCAAGCGGTTTTCGCAATAATTCACAAAGTTCACAGTGCGAGCTCTTGTACCGCCATGGCGCTCTGTTCTTTGGGTTCCAGTCAGTGGGCCGATAGCTCTTTTTGCGCCACTCGAAATAGCTCAGGTATTCCGTGACGTTTGCCTCCAATCTCTTCAAATACATGGCCATTTCTCGCGTCGAATTGAAATCGTCCAGCGCAATGAAGCTGTGCGGTGGTGCGAAAGCTTCGTACTTGGACCGCTGGAGGACTAACGGCACACTGTAGTAATGCCAGCGATGCCAATATTTTTCGGTGACGTAGTCTGTGCAAAGGGAGTTTTCGAAGGCGATGAAGAAGCGGTAGTGCTCGTTAAGTTGCTTCGCGACGCAGTCTGGCGCACCGCCGTCCCTTTCACAAATCCGTACGGGGCCACAACGGCCGTTTACGTCCACAGAAATGTACTTTTGCATTTGCTCTACAACGAGTTCACGTTTGGAATAGGTGCCGCAGCGGCTCGCGAACCAAATGACGGATTTCGATTTGCCGCTGACAAATTTGGCGGTGATCGCGCCAGAACTGTCCAGCACTGGTGTTTACCCGCTCTTTCTCAGAGCCGAGTAAGTACGGGTAAAATTACTCGGGTAAACAGAACGTCGAGTAAAATCGAGTAATTTTACTCGGGTGGAAGCCTTACTCGAGTAAAATACCAGTAATTTGCCCGAGTACTCGAGTATTCACACGTTGTATTCTGGTGCCCTAAATTAGACTTTAATCTGATTTTTGGCATGAAGGTGTGTTCAGCTTGACCTTCGCTAGCTGAAATAATTACAAAAATTGCTGTTTTCCAAAAAGAAGGACCAATGACTGCAATACTATTTGAAGTCAAAAATACACATTGTCACGAATTTGAGTAGGACCATCTTGTGATTTGGTGTGCTCGGGTAAATTTACTCGAGTAAATCGGGTGAGTAAGAAGAAAAGCGCTCAAAAATCTTGTAAAATTTTACTCGGACAAATTGCCGAGTACGAGTAAACTGCCTGGTCGAAGGAGCGAGTACGAGTAAAATCGAGTAAATCCATCATGACCCCGGGTGAGTATGAGTAAATTTACTCGGCTCAAAAAGTGCCGAGTACTCGAGTACAAGTACTCAAAATTTTTACTTGCACACCAGTGCTGTCCAGTCCTTTGTCCGTCGATTTGGTGTCAATGTAAGGTGTCCAAATGTCGGAATCCGTGCGATAGGTCATGGAGAGATTGAAGAAGTTGGGTGCCAGTCTGTACAGATCCACCCATCTTTGCGTAAACATCGGCGATTCCATGCACATGAACACGTAGCTTTGGTTGGGCCAACGCTTGGGCGGAAGATCATCATACGGACAGGGTGACGCAAATAAATCTTCAGTCACAGATCTTGATAGACAAAACCCAACCATCTTTGCATAAATTTCAATTCTATGGACCAGTGTTTCTGTTAAGAATTATAGGTGATCGCGAGCTGCCCTATGTATCACACTTTTTCAGTACATTTTCCCCACATGACCTCTTGATCTTACCCGTCACAACATTGCACTGAAAAAGTGTACAGTAAAACATACAGAGGAGAGGAGTCGCTCCGACCGCTCATTATTTCTTGGCGCAACTGGTCCATATCAAAAATATATAAAAGCCCAATTAACCTATGTTTGTCCATACCAATCAAATATTCAAATTTATGAGATTTTTCTGTATCACCCTGTATTTTATATCTTTGCAATGAAAGATTAGGGCGCTGGCTTCCTCTAGTCGGCTGCGGTCGAAGGTTGTTTTGCATACGATTGAAAGCGGACACAATCTGCTCGCCACCGTCATTCCGGTAATGTCCATTCTGCGCTTAAATAACAGTGTCCAAATTAGCACCAAGGGGTATTCGGACACTGTAACGCTGGCCGTACTACTGGTAATGGTATCTGGCTTGATTTCTGATGAATGGTTGCCCTTTATCTTTCTTCTGATAGCAGAGAAGTCGCCATTATTCCAAGCTGCCAAAAAGTAGGTAAAAATTGTGAACGCCATCATGAAACAGACAACACTTATTGACCAGGGCAATTGATCTGCTGGCATGCCGCTACCACCTCAGACAAAGTAAGCACTGTTCTGCTTAGCATGGCAATCTGAGTCTGTGGTTAGAAAAGTAAGCCTGCTCGGAATATTCACGGCAATTATTCGAAATTGGACGCCACGTCACAGCAAGAATTGAGCAGACCGCTTAGACTGGAAGCTGAAGTAGTACGGTTTGCTTCTCCTGCGTAATTTTGATGTTATCTTGCTTTGCTACGTAACGTTATAGACGCTGCACGTATTTCCATATGATACACTACGCATTTCCCATAGGAATACATGACAAAATTTCGCATTCGAAAATGACGAGAAGGAAAAAAGAGAGAAAACAACAAACCGAAACCGCAAACACCGTTGTGTACATGAAATAACAGTACGTAATCAGTTCGGATGCCCATCATACCTTGAAAGACAGCCAGCCCAGGACAAGATAAGAAAGAAATAACGAATAGTTGAGCCGTCATGGAAGAAGAAAGTCTTTTGGAGGAGCCTAACTTCGCAGTGTTGTGCAGCTTTTTCAACAAGTTTGGTTCGGTCCTCGGTTTGAAGCTGTTACCGTTTGACAAGCTAGAATCCGTCTTTACTTTTGACCGGAACGGGAAAAGTGAGTTTCATTGGTGCCTGCTGTTTTTTTCACGTTGTGTATGAAGTACTTTGAGCAGCCATGCTTGGTAGAATTTATTGCGCGTAAATAAATAGATGCCGCTTTGTTGTTTTTTTTTCAGTCGATAAGGAATTGATCGATTTGCACGTGCGATTGCTCAGAAAAATTGGCTTCAAGTCGGCTAATCACGCTAAATGGGAAATCTACCTGAGAAAGGTGCGCCCTGAGAAATAATCGCCATATTATATATTCTGCCCAGCGAGAGGTGGTTTCCATCCTTTGACCACGCTGTGCAATTTACTTTTTTACGACGTACCTACCGGGCGTATTTACTTCCGATGTGAACGGGCCATAAATAGGCCTAGAACCAAGCCAGAGAAGAATTCATTGCTGTGTTGTCTATTGTTTTGTTTCTCTTTTAGTTTTGTTCTCTGCAATCCACGCTGATCGAAGAATCTCTGTTTTTGGAGCGTTTCGATTACGCCCACTCACCTGTAGCCACGAAGCTCAATATTCTCAAAACTCTGTGTGAAAGGCAGTTCGACTTCAATCCCAAGTTCAAGGAACAGGTTGGTACCCTACTCTCCGTACCGGGACCGACTACTCACCAATTGCGCTGAATATTATATACGGTCGGACTTTACTTGCGTCTGCAAACCAGTCTACCCGTTGAGTACTTTTGCTTATACCGAGCATCTTCTCATCTGAACGGTACAGTAGCAGCGACCAACTCGCACCTTCTCGCACCTTGCTCGGTACGAGAATGTCACAGCTCGTGTGAACGCGCGTGTGCAAGTGACGAGAAGATGCTCGGTGCGAGTAAAAGTACCCACGAGGTCAGACTGCTTAGCAGATAGGAGTTCCGGTTGGTCCGTACTCATCGGTTCTTATGTTTCAACACGAAAGATCAAGATGCTCGGTACGAGTAAGTTTTCCTGTCTGCTGTCGCCTAATAATTGCACTAAATATTGTTATCGTCAGAGGAGGGTCAGCTCGCGACAACCCAGAAATATTCAGCGCAACCGGTGAATAGCATTCATCCCTGATAATACAGTACGTGCAAGATTTTGTGCACTTGTTTCGGGATCATAGCCAGATGCGCTTGCATCAAAACTTTATTACGTACGTATTGCAAGCGTGCTGCAAAATATCCATACCGTATTTACTACCGTATTTCCCGGTGCAAGTACTGCAAGCATATCTGGCTACGATCCTGAAGCTGAAACAAGTGCTCAACATCTTGCACGTACTGTATTATCGTGAATACCAACGGCCAGCTCTCCTTTAGGGAGCCATCCCTAAAGCCTTTAGGGAGTATCCATCCCTCTATGCGTACTCTTGTCTGTGCGTGTGTTGCAGTTGGCGGGCTGTTCGAGCGCGGAGCTTCGCTTGTTGCCTGTGGGAGTGGACAACGTGGGCCAGGCTTACTGGTATCAGCTGGATTTGGATCTCAACCTGCGCATCTACTCAGAAGAGGCCGATGACTCCACAGGCTCCACTTGGAAACTCAGAGCAAAGTATGGCAGGGAAATTGGTACTACGGGGTAAACGCGGCCATGTGGGAAAATCCGCCCTCCTAAGTTTCAGGACTGCACATCTCAGCGACCAGTGTCAAAACTAGTTAGTGGACTACACACGTGGTGAGTAAACTCACTGTGAATTCACCGACCTCCCTATGCTTCATCACATACTTACGGGGAATTCCCCGTGAGTTTACTCACCACGTGTGTAGCGCACTAGTGTGAATTTACCCTGAACCGTGGCCAGGTATCGCACTATTGATGAGTAGGCGTGTGAGGATAATTTTTTATAGGAATCGAGACGACTTGGCATCCTTGATTACGAAGCTGCAATCTGGCGATTGCAAGCCCGAAGAAACGGAAGCCACGGCCAGCGACGACGGAGAAGAAGCACAACAAGAGAACAGCGAAGCAAAAAGTAAAATAACATTGCACTTGGTGTAAAGTATTTGAGTATTGAACAACTATGACGACCCTACGCCGAGGCAACGAATGGGGTTTAATGTTACAGCCCGCGACCTGGCCTCATTGTTGTTGGCAACAAGTCGTTCAGGTTTTGACGGTTTGTTGTCCGTTTATGTATGGATGTTGTGTTGTGGGTTTGTTGTCCGTTCGTCAACAAACCGACAACACCCATATATTATTCGTCAACAATTTGTTGTCAACAATGACGCCAGGTCGCGGTATGTGTTAATCGTCACCCGTGGTCGGTTGCCCTGCTGCGACGTCGGACATTTTTATTTGTTCTTTTCAGGTGAATTGCCGAACGTGAAAGAAGAAAAAGCAGAAAAAGAACAAGAAGCAGGAAAAGATGCAAAGCCTTCGACCACTACAACATCTGCTGAAATGAAGGAGGAGGCTAAGGATGAGCTAGTAAAGAAAGAGGAGACGAAGAGTGAGGTGGTGGAGAACGGCGTTGATGAAAAAGCAGCAGAAACAGCAGGAAAATCTCAAAAGAAAGAGGAGGAAACTGGAAAGAAGGTGGGTAACAAATTTATTTGCAGAAAGGGTACTCGGTTGTCAACAATATGTGTACCTTCTCTACATGTTACGTGGTATTGCATGTTTTGCATTCACGTACGTACAGCACTACGTGCACGTAGTGTACGTCTCGCGGTACTGTACATATGTGAATACATATTGTGCAGTACGTACGTAATGTGCATACGTTTGTATAATCTTCTGACCTTTGTGCACCCACAGTTGGCCACGGGAGTATGCCCGCATTGCGAATAAATGGGAATTCATTCGCGGATTTTTGTTCGTAGCGAGTGTTTCATGTTCTCAGTACTATTATGCGGATGCATATCTTTGTTGGGCAACACTGGGCCCATGAATAACTTCCTCTGTGGCCAGACTGCAGTGCGCCTTTCGTTATGCGTTCTTCGTAATATTTCGTTTGTTTTCTCTTCTTGTAGGAAGCGAGCGAGGAAATAAAGTCTGCAGTTGATGAGAAGATTGCAAAGGAGGAAGAAGAGGAGGAAGAAGCTATCACCTCACCTTCCTTGAAAGCTAAGACAAAGAAAGGCACATTCATGGACACGTATCAGAACTCGATGCAGGGCACGGGAAGGGGTGGCAGAAAAAGAGGAGGAGACGTCAGGGTAAGCAAAACAGAAAGAAACCACTTGATGTTGCATCACACTGGGGCGCTACACACGAGCTCCGAGAAAGCTCCTGGAGCGAATTCAAAATGACTTCGTTTTGAATGGAATCGAACGTCAACTGCTCACACGACCCCGAATTACAAACTCGGTTTTTCACACGCACTTTGGAAAACGGAATGAGTTCGGTGCGAACTCGGAGAGTTAACATGTTGAAGCATAGTTAGCGCTCCGAGTAGGAGTTCACATGTGTGGCGCCCCACTGAAGTGGTGCGAGCATGCAGAAGGAAAATTAGCCCGAAGTGCCAGGGAATCGAACCCGGGACCTCTCGCGTTCCAGGCGAGCGCCCTAGCCACTTGACTACACAGGTGGATGACCTCAGTCACACAATTTCTCCTTTTGATCATGACAGCTAGCCAACCAGCCTAAGAAAGTCGAGGAAACGTGACTGTCCTCAACTTTTTTATCCTGTGACCAGATAGGGAAATTGGCTGTTGACTTTTGAACAATACTACCCTGCAGACTGCATTGTCCGTAGTACATGCGCGTACGCTGTGTTTATGTTGTGCTGTTCAGGGAAGTGGAGGTAGAGTGGCGACATTGAGTAAAGAGAAGGAAGAAACTGGCAGGTCGACGTCGAACGATCGCTCTGAAGGTTGGCTCGCTATCTAATGACACAAATAATAGACACGACATTCTTTCGTATGTACTGTATGATGTGGTATGTATTCAATCGTGGCTTGCTGTTTGCTTGCAGGTACTCCGACTGGTGACAAAAGCGGCGAAAATTCGATGCAAGATATTCCTGAGGAGCTGAAGCCATTTGTAAGCACACCCTGAGGTGCTAACGTAGGGTACTGTGGAGTAAACCCGGCTATGGGAAAATGTGGCCAGCTAAGTTTCAGGCCTGAGTCGCGCTCGTGGCGCAGGCGGTAAGACGGGCTGCGTCCGATCTGCCGTCCTCTGCGTCATGAGTTCCCACTCTCGCCAGGTGGGATTAAAGCGACTGGCAACCCCAGCGGCAGTATGGTGCGCCCGCTCGCTGGCTTCTAAAGGCACCAGTGCTTTCCTTCGGGTCAGCACACCCCGACCAGTGGTCGCTGATGGCTGTTCGGCTTCGTGCCAGGCCCTTCCCTGGTTCGGGCCATTGTTGGTCGTGCCTTGTGGCACTGGACTGGCCCACCATAACGGGCGTTGTTAAGGTTCGGAGGAGACTAGGTGGGTTTCACCTACAGCCGACCCTGTGGGGTACGGTCTCGCCAAAAAAAAGTTTCAGGTCTGCATATCTCAGCAACCAATGACCGGTTTGACGTTTGAGACAAGTATGATAGCTAATAATTTTATCATTTTGGTGGTGTATTCACTAAAATATCGAAGGGGCATGCCCCAAACCGAAATCAGTGAAGAAAATAGAGTAGAATGATGCTAAAAACTTTGAAAAAAGTGGCGGGCAAATGGGGGGGGGGGGGGAATTGGGCCTACCAACAGCCATATCTCAGCATGCAGGAGGGGTTATATTTTAAACTGGTGAGCAATGTAATGCGGAAGTCCCAATATGTTTGGAAAATGGCTGCTGGACCATAAAAAAGGTACCTACACTAAGGTGCATTTCCAGAGAAGCGCTCTTCAACACGCTGCACAACACCAATAAACGCATAGTAGGTGGCCGGGTTTACGCCACAGTACCCCATGGCTTGAACGTCAAAATGTTCCTTTGCGGACTATTCCCTGTGTACGTACCTACTTAGAGGTTGTGTACTGTAGTGCACACCCCTGCCGATTGTTGCACTGTGTGTGTTTAGATCGAGCGCCGTATTTTGCCCCGCCGAAGCGCGCGTAGCGAAGCGCTGAAGCAGTTCCAGTCTTCCTCCCCCTCAAAACCGAAAGACAAGCAACAGGGCAAGCAGCCTGCGAAAGGCGGTGGCAAAAAGAAGCAGTCGACGAAGCCAACTTCCGATTCCGATAGCAGTTCTGAGGGTGAAGATGCAGAGGAAGATGATGCTCGGTTCACATCCTCCTCCTCTTCCTCCTCAAATTTGGATTCAGAGTGCAGCGAATATCAGGATCCTTCGGAGAAACGGAAGGGCGAAAAGAGGTACTACGGTGTAGGCAGGTAGCCAGGTTACGGTGGGGTAAAGTGGGACGGACGGAGAGAGGGGGTAAAGTTGTACGATGAATGATGGGCGTCAGTGCAGGTACAATCTCTCACTTTTTGCTTTGCCGTGATTTGTGGACCATACAGCTGGTGGCTCGAATTTGCGCAAAATATTTTCAAGGTTTACTGTTGGAATTCAATAGGTATAGGGTATTGTGGGGTAAACCCGGAGACCTAGTATATCTCAGCAACTATAGGACCGTTTGAGACAAATATTCTAGCAATCGATTCCTTGAACTCATCTCTTTCAAATGAGCTACCATGTTCGTCATTTGCTGAAGCGGCAAATTCAGAAAAGCTTAGGTGTCCGGGTGTACTCCATGTCCGGGTTTACCCCATATTACCCTACCACGGCAAGAGCAACAGGGTCCCGCGCTGCCTCATCCGACTTTACCCTGCGCTACCCTACTTTCGATCGCTTCCCCTGACCATGTAGAGGTAATTTGAGCTTGTTATAAGCAAGGATGATGGTTCAAGTTACCCCTTGCCCCTCATCATGTCTTTCTCTCTTCTTTGTGTGTTAGGCGAAGAAGGCGGCGAAAGGACCCATTGGCGGGCTTGGGCACGGGCTCGGATTTAGAAGAGGATGGAGGGGGAGGGGAGGAAGCGGAGGAAGAGCAGGAGAAGAGGAAGAGGAAGGAGCGCAAGAAGGCGACGGAGAAGACGCTGTGCATGAGCTGTCACAAGGCCAAGAATCCGGAAGTGGTACGAATCCGCTTGCGCGTTTAGAATGGTCTGCCGTATTTAGGGTAGGGTACTGTGGGATAAATCCGACCATGAGGTAAACCTGGCCACCTAAGCGTATTTCAACTTCTTGCATCAGCAAATGGTGAAGCAATTGTAGTCTGGCCAATAACAGTTGGCACTTGGACTCAAGGCGCGTTGCGTAAAATAGATTTACAAATGCGGATTTCTGTCCACGCTTCGTGTACTCCTATTAGCAGAAGTACATGCAAACTACGCAACTCGCCTTGAGTCCAAGTGCCAACTGCTATTGGCCAGACTATAGCTCATTTGAAAGAGGAGAGTTCGAGAAATCGATTGATATAACGTTTGTCTCAATCGATCCGTTGCTTGAAGAGATAGGCAGCCCTGATGCTTAGGTTTTACTCCATGGTACCCTGTATGCATCCCTCAATGTGTAACCCCCTTTGGTAGACCACACATTTTGTCGCATAGATCCCCAATGCATGAATGTCTCAGACTATCCCTCAACTGTATAACTTCTCCTATCAGCCCCAGTCCCCTCAATTTTCCTATTGCTCTGTGTTGTCTGTGTGTTGCAGCTGCTGCTGTGTGACAAGTGCGACGACGCGTGGCACACGTGGTGCCTGCGGCCTTCGCTCTGGTACGTGCCGGACGAGGACTGGTACTGTCCCAAGTGCCAGCACCTCATGCTCGTCTCCCATCTCTCCACCGCCCTACAAACACTGGACGAGCAGCTCAAGAAAAAGACCGCAGAGGACAAACGGTACTTATCCCCCCCTACCTCACCCTTCCTGCTTGTATGTGATGTGGTATGCAAGGGAACAATGGGGTGGAATCCGGTCATGTGAAAATCCGGTAACCTAAACTCCAGGGATGCAATGTCTCAGCAACCAATGACCCGATTGAGACAATTGTGATATCAATCGATTGCTTGAATTCTCTTTCAAATGAGCTATTTGGCTCGTCGTTTGCTGAAACAGTCATTTCACAGGAGCTTTAGTGGCCAGGTTTACCCCAATGTACCCTTCAAAGTGTGCAGGTGGCTTAGAATGTTTCTTCCTTGTGCCTTGTGCTTCTTACAGTGCTAATTTTATTATGCATGCGCAGACGACATCTTTGGTCTGTTTGCAGAAAAGAACGGCAGCAGGAGCGTTTGAAGCGGGAGATGGACTTTATCGGCGTCAGCCTCAACAATATCATAGGACAAGAGGTACAGTACATGACAATCAGCTTTTCTCTCTATTACGTCCTTCTGACTAAATTTGACTGCATTAAAACATACCGCACCAAGGCGTCATTGTTGTCAACAAATCGCTCAACTGTTGTCGGTTTGTTGCTGGCGAATATTTATTATATGGGGATTGTCGGGGTATCGCGTCGTTAGACCCAACTGTGCGTTCGGCCCAACTTTGTTATTGGGCGTTAAGCCCAAAAAAACTTGAATTGGGTGTATACTCAGAGCTGTGCGACGATAGACCCAACTGTATGGGGCGTTAGGCCCAATCAAGTTTCTCTGGTTTGTAGGGCGTTACACCCAACCCAATTGTGTGGGGCGTTAAGCCCAATCAAGGTTCTATGGATACTAGATGGGAAGTTACATTTCAAACGTTGCTTTTTATAGTGCTTTTTGCCCTTACGGCCTCGCCGTAAGGGCTACCACGTTGAGTTGCCTTAATCATACGGGTATAGGGACCCTACGTAGTATGCTGTAGGATAGGGTTACGTACTGTGTAGGTATAGGACAAATTTCAAATTTTCAATTTGGCGATCCTACGTATGTGGCGGCGATACGCCCCATGATGAAGTTTCGTTGACGTTTTAGAGAACCTAAAGTTTTGTTTTTGTTTCGTTTACATTTTGGGAAAAACTTGTCCGCACCCGGGTTGGAACCTTACCCCGGGAAATCCCGTAGGATTGGAAGACGAACGCTCTATCGCCTACACCATCGCGACGAACTGGGCAAATGACGAAAACACAGGATAAGTAGTTGAGCTGAGAGGGAATAATTTGCATATAAGGCAAAAAGATAAAAGATGTGGTTTGGGGAGTAATTTGCATAGGAAATGTCGACATTTGAGCCAAAAATAATTTACATGAAAAGAACAGTGTGTTAAAGAGTGGAATTTGCATACGAAAAATAAAAATGCGGCGAAAATTGAGACACGTCACAGACTAGTTATTTTCTGCTTTTACTCTGTTGCTGAGCAGCGGCGCTATTGCGTTGAAGAATCACAGGGGAAAAATTGTGCATAGTCAGTGAGAAAGGGAATGATTTTCTTCTGAAAGGATCGTATCTTCAACAGCAATTCAAAAGGAGAACTCTCTTTTGGAAGGAGTGCGTGTTCAAGAGCGATTCAATAAAACAATGCCTGGAATGCTGTGGAAGAAGAACATCTCAACTCAAATGGCAGGAGAGAAAAAGCAGGTAATTTTGAAAAGAAGTTCTGCAGCAGATACAGTACTGATAGCTGTACAATAGATTCATTTCTTTCTGGACCCACGGGCCCGATCTATACTGTAAATGGGGAAATTTTCGGACGGAGGAAATTTTCGGAAAATTCGAACAAAAAATTCTGTCCGAAAATTTTACCGTACGAATTTTTTGTATGTACAGTATATTTCCATGTGCAGTACGTATTGCCAAAAATCTTAGAGTCAACGAAACTGAAAAAACGCGCACAAAAGCAACAAAACCTTCAGTTGCAGAGCAGTTCACAGGCTCATGTTTAGATTGCTAGCGTGAAGTATTCATGTCAACGAAACTGTGAATATGTGACCAATATGGTGCTGTGTCCCCTGATACCGTACTTCCGATTTTGCCCACCGTTTTTCTCTGCTTACAAACCTGCTTTACCCATCCGCATCTGCCTGGGGGACCCAAAGGTTTTTCACTGCTGCATGCTGAAACCCTACTTGACCCACGGGCCCGATCTATTACTGTAAATGATGAAATTTTTGGACGGTTGAAATTTTCGGATAAAAAATTCTGTCCGAAAATTTTAACGTCCGAATTTTACCGTCTTTCATACATACGTAGTCTACAGTACATTCATACGTAATACAGTAATTAAGAAAGGTTTTCTGTAGCGGTTGCATAGTACGTGGAAGGGGGTACTTTTTGTAAATCGAGATAATATGCCTATCGGATTCCCCATCAAAAACTGCACATGTATAGATGAAGTTTTAGGAAAAAATTTGTTCAGGCATCATCGAGATATTCATGGGTAAAGGTGGGCAGGTCGCATTTTTGCCGTTTTTCAACGTTTTTAGCCATATTTCAGCAACCGAAGGGCTTAGAGGGCTACAATTTGGTACACCCATACATCCCATAGGGACCCAAGTCTGGACCAATTTTGAGCCCAATCGGCCACCTGTGTGGCGAGATATAGCATCACAAAGTGCATTTCTGTATATTTTCCACCTGTTGCAAATTTAGTTTTTTGAATACCACGGCGCGAATACATGCCCTGCACGGGGTAAAATTTTGACAGCAAGTAGAGAAGGGTTAGGCCTAAAAACTTTAGTACTACCGCAAAAAATCTCTATAATTGGAATTGGGACTACAGTCCTCTCGAATAGTGAAAAATACAGCAAAAATTTTCCCGCCTTTTTTATTTTTCAAGATAAATGAGCAATACCACTGAAACTTTTTCCTCGTAAGTAGCCTATCTTATGTAGAATTTTATGTAGATTTCAAAAATAAAATTGCTTTTCCCAAAAAATTTAACCCTTACCCAAAATTCACAAAAATATACTACTTTTGCAAAATTATATGCTAGGGGTTAAATTTTTTGGGAAAAACAATGTTATTTTTGAAATCTACATAAAATTCTACATAAGATAGGCTACTTACGAGGAAAAAATTTCAGTGGTATTGCTCATTTATCTTGAAAAATAAAAAAGGCGGGAAAATTTTTGCTGTATTTTTCACTATTCGAGAGGACTGTAGTCCCAATTCCAATTATAGAGATTTTTTGCGGTAGTACTAAAGTTTTTAGGCCTAACCCTTCTCTACTTGCTGTCAAAATTTACCCCGTGCAGGGCATGTATTCGCGCCGTGGTATTCAAAAAACTAAATTTGCAACAGGTGCAAAATATACAGAAATGCAATTTTTTAAGCTATATCTCGCCACACAGGTGGCCGATTGGGCTCAAAATTGGTCCAGACTTGGGTCCCTATGGGATCTTTTCGCACGCCAAATTGTAGCCCTCTAAGCCCTGCGGTTGCTGAAATATGGCTAAAAACGTTGAAAAACGGCAAAAATGCGACCTGCCCACCTTTAGCCATCAATATCTCGATGATGCCTGAACAAATTTTTTCCTAAAACTTCATCAACATATGCAGTTTTTGATGGGGAATCCGATAGGCATATTATCTCGATTCACAAAAAGTACCCCCCTTCCGCCTATACTACACGCTACTCTCAATCCTTACAGAAAACGTCTCTTAATGTCGCTGTGCGTGCATGCACATTGAGGTCAGACATGTGTCCGAAAATTTCCCCATCCGAAAATACAACTTCAATCAACTCTCCATTCCATACCGCACGCATCCTCTTTCTTCTGCTACCATTTATCAGCCCTTACATACTGCTACTTGTAAGGGCTTCACTCCTGTTTGGCCCTCAGGACAAACGGCTGGTAATCATTAATATCTGCCGCTCAGACAGCATCTCTACTTCCAAAAGACAGCACACCAGCCTCTACTACTGCTAATTGTAAGGGCTTCACTCCTGTTTGGCCCTCAGGACAAACGGCTGCTAATCATTAATATCAGCCCTTCAGACTCCTCCACTCACACCTAGAATGGTTGCCTTTTTATAAGCTGCTTGTTTAACGTTGCTTTTTTAACTCAAGCACAGTGCCTGGTCTTAGCCTACTAGGATAGTGCAGCAGAGGTTTCTTTCCATACTTAGACTTAGCTTATAGCTAAGTAATCACCAACAGCACCATAGTCAGCCATTTAAAACACACAAAATCAGAGACAACTGATGATTCCTCAGTTGCACTCTCCTTTCATACCGAGCTTACCCACCTAATTACCTTTGAAAACTTGCCTATCCTATTTCTGTTGCTTCAAGCACAGCAAAAAAAGAACCCAAGTTTATGCCTTTGATGTGTGCTGTACGATTTGTACTATTGTGAACAAAAGAACCCAAATCTGTATGTCTTTGATGTGCACTGTACGATTTGTACTAGAGATGCGACGATATATCGGTATCGGTATCGAAAATCGATAGTATCGAGCATTTTTTGAACTATCGGTATCGATATCGGTATCGAAAATTGCTTTCCTTGTACTATCGGTATCGGTATCGTATCGAATTTTCTTCTTGCTCCTACTATCGATATCGGTATCGGTATCGAATAATCATGTAAAAAATATCGATTTTCGATAGTAATTTTTTCTACATAAATTTGGCCATGCGCGAAGCAAGGGCACGTCGATTTCGGCGCTAAGTTTGTGGTGTAGTGCATAAATTAGTTTTTGCAGTAACTGCAGTCATATCCATGACTTACAGAAGTATGCAAAGGCAACTGGTGCTAGATACGTAGTAGCTGTGATGTTGTAGGGTACTATGGGGTAAACCTGGCCATGGGAAAATATCAATCGATTCCCTCAACTATCCTATTTATATCAAATGAGCAATTTGGCTATTCATTTGCTGAAACAGCAAGTTCAAAGAAGATCAGGTGGTTGGGTCTGCCACATGGCCAGGCTTACCCCACAGTACCCTACGTTCATTTCATTCATAACATACCTTAGTGCCTAACATACTAGGCTATTTATTTACTAAAATGGACATTGCTCTTCAAATTATTTATTTATTATGTCAGTACAGTCATACCGGACAAAGAAAGATTCCTCTCCTACCTAGTAAATAAATGCCATCGCTTTTCAAAACACAGTGTTACGATAGATACGATAGATTGATGAAGCTTTCACCGATACAACCGATATTCAAAAAATCTCATACTATCATTTTCATACCATACCATATATCTCCATCTCTAGTACAAATCGTACAGTGCACATAAAGACATTCTGCCCACACTATCGTAAATTTGAATTCGGTATTTGTTTTCATTTTGTTCACAATAGTACAACTATCGTATCGTACAGCACAATCAGGCATCGACTTGGCTTGTGACTTCTATAGCTTCTTGAAGCAACAGAAATCGATCCATTCAAAGTAATTAGGTGGGTAAGCTCGTATGAAAGATCAACTAAAAGATAGTTCTCTATTTTTACTTTTTTAAATCTCATTATAGATACTAATATTACTAGCTATAGCTAAGTCTGAGTATCGAGATCCCTATACTATTTCTCAAAATTCACTATCTAGGTCGCATTCTAATGTCCGTATTGTGTGGTTACTGTTATAGAGCAACTTTGGTAAAAGCGACATCCCCACCCATCGAGATTAGTGGGGCGGCTGTTTCTCTAGAGAGCAAAAAGGATTTGAAAGATGGATAAGCCTTACAATTAGGAGAGTAGAGTAGACTTTCTTCTTTGAGAGAAAGATGCCTTCTTTTGGATGTAGAGAGTAGGGCGGTAGATATTAATGATTACAGCCGTTTGTCTTGAGGGGCCAAACGGAGTGAGACCCTTACAGGGGGTAGCAGTATGTAAGGGCTGGTAATGAGCAGAAGAGGATGCTAGGATGGAGAGTTGATTGAAGTTTATTTTAAATGATTTCATAAATTTTTGTACACATGTCTGACCTCAATGTGCATGCACACAGCGACATTAAGAGACGTTTTCTGTAAGGATTAAGAGTAGCGTGTAGTATAGGCGAAAAAGGGGGGTACTTTTTGTGAATTGAGATAAATGCCTATCGGATTCCCCATCAAAAACTGCATATGTTGATGAAGTTTTAGGAAAAAATTTGTTTAGGCATCATCGAGATATTGATGGCTAAAGGTGGGCAGGTCGCATTCTTCGTTTTTCAACGTTTTTAGCCATATTTTCAGCAACCGAAACAGAGGCTTAGAGGGCTACAATTTGGCGTACGAAAAAGATCCCTTAGACCAGTTGGACCAATTTTGAGCCCAATCGGCCACCTGTGTGGCGAGATATAGCTTAAAAAATTGCATTTCTGTAATTTTTGCACCTGTTGCAATTTAGTTTTTGAATACTACTGCGCAATACATGCCCTGCACGGGGTAAATTTTGACAGCAAGTAGAGAAGGGTTAGGCCTAAAAACTTTAGTATCTACCGCAACTCATAATTGGAATTGGCACTACAGTCCTCTGAAAGTAAAAAAATACAGCAAAAAATTTTCCCGCCTTTTTTATTTTTCAAGATAAATGAGCAATACCACTGAAATTTTTTCCTCTAAGTAGCCCTATGCTTATGTAGAATTTTATGTAGATTTCAAAAATAACATTGTTTTTCCCAAAAAATTTAACCCCTAGCATATAATTTTGCAAAAGTAGAGTATATTTTTGTGAATTTTGGGTAAGGGTTAAATTTTTTGGGAAAATGCAATTTTATTTTTGAAATCTACATGAATTTCTACATAAGATAGGCTACTTACGAGGAAAAAGTTTCAGTGGTATTTGCTCATTTATCTTGAAAAATAAAAAAAGGCGGGAAAATTTTTGCTGTATTTTTCACTATTCGAGAGGACTGTAGTCCCAATTCCAATTATAGAGATTTTTTGCGGTAAGTACTGAAAGTTTTTAGGCCTAACCCTTCTCTACTTGCTGTCAAAATTTTACCCCGTGCAGGGCATGTATTCGCGCCGTGGTATTCAAAAAACTAAATTTGCAAACAGGTGGAAAATATACAGAAAATGCACTTTGTGATGCTATATCTCGCCACACAGGTGGCCGATTGGGCTCAAAATTGGTCCGAGACTTGGGTCCCTATGGGATGTATGGGTGTACAAATTGTAAGCCCTCTAAGCCCCTTCGGTTGCTGAAATATGGCTAAAAACGTTAAAAAACGGCAACACCCCCAGAAAGAGCAAGGCAAAAGCCAACAGCAGCCGCCCGCAGGGCCAAACAGAAACCAAAAAAAAATGCGACCTGCCCACCTTTACCCATGAGATATCTCGATGATGCCTGAGCGACAAATTCTTATTACCTAAAACCTTCATCCTGAGGGCAGAGAAAGGAGAAGCCACAAGAAAAGGAGCACGAAAGGGCAAAAAAAAATACATGTGCAGTTTTTGATGGGGAATCCGATAGGCATATTATCTCGAATTTACAAAAAGTACCCCCTTCCACGTACTATGCAACCGCTACAGAAAACCTTTCTTAATTACTGTATTACGTATGAATGTACTGTAGACGACGTATGTATGAAAAAAGACGGTAAAATTCGGACGTTATAAATTTTCGGACAGAATTTTTTATCCGAAAATTTCAACCGTCCAAAAATTTCATCATTTACAGTAATAGATCGGGCCCGTGGGTCAAGTAGGGTTTCAGCATGCAGCAGTGAAAAACCTTTGGGTCCCCCAGGCAGATGCGGATGGGTAAAGCAGGTTTGTAAGCAGAGAAAAACGGTGGGCAAAATCGGAAGTACGGTATCAGGGGACACAGCACCATATTGGTCACATATTCACAGTTTCGTTGACATGAATACTTCACGCTAGCAATCTAAACATGAGCCTGTGAACTGCTCTGCAACTGAAGGTTTTGTTGCTTTTGTGCGCGTTTTTTCAGTTTCGTTGACTCTAAGATTTTTGGCAATACGTACTGCACATGGAAATATACTGTACATACAAAAAATTCGTACGGTAAAATTTTCGGACAGAACTTTTTTGTTCGAATTTTCCGAAAATTTCCTCCGTCCGAAAATTTCCCCATTTACAGTATAGATTGGGGCCCGTGGGTCCAGGAAAAAGAAATGAATCTATTGTACAGCTATCAGTACTGTATCTGCTGCAGAACTTCTTTTCAAAATTACCTGCTTTTTTCTCTCCTGCCATTTGAGTTGAGATGTTCTTCTTCCACAGCATTCCAGGCATTGTTTTATTGAATCGCTCTTGAAGACGCACTCCTTCCAAAAGAGAGTCTCTCCTTTTGAATTGCTGTTGAAGATACGATCCTTTCAGAAGAAAATCATTCCCTTTCTCACTGACTATGCACAATTTTTTCCCCTGTGATTCTTCAACGCAATAGCGCCGCTGCTCAGCAACAGAGTAAAAGCAGAAAATAACTAGTCTGTGACTTGTGCTCTCAATCTTTCGCCGCATTTTTATTTTTCGTATGCAAATTCCACTCTTTAACACACTGTTCTTTTCATGTAAATTATTTTTGGCTCAAATGTCAAGACATTTCCTATGCAAAGTACTCCCCAAACCACATCTTTTATCTTTTTGCCTTATATGCAAATTATTCCCTCTCAGCTCAACTACTTATCATGTTTTTCGTCATTTGCCCAGTTCGTCGCGATCGGTGTAGGCGAATTGAGAGCATTCATCTTCCAATCCTACGGAAATTTCCGGGGTAAAAGGTTCCAACCCGGGTGGACAAGTTTTTCCCAAAATGTAAACGAAACAAAAAACAAAACTTTAGGTTCTCTAAACGTCAACAAAACCAATCTCATGGGGCGTATCGCCGCCCACATACGTAGGATCGCCAAATTGAAAATTTGAAATTTGTCCTATACCTACGCAGTACGTAACCCTATCCTACAGCATACTACGTAGGGTCCCTATACCCGTATGATTAAGGCAACTCAACGTGGTAGCCCTTACGGCGAGGCCGTAAGGGCAAAAAGCACTCTAAGAAGCGATACGTTTGAAATTTAACTTCCCATCTATCCATAGATCCTTGATTGGGCTTAACGCCCCACACAATTGGGTTGGGTGTAACGCCCTACAAACCAGAGAAACTTGATTGGGCCTAACGCCCCACACAGTTGGGTCTATCGTCGCACAGCTCTGAGTCGATACACCCAATTCAAGTTTTTTTGGGCTTAACGCCCAATAACAAAGTTGGGCCGAACGCACAGTTGGGTCTAACGACGCGATAGCCCGACAATCCCCATATAATAAATATTCGCCAGCAACAAACCGACAACAGTTGAGCGATTTGTTGACGACAAAGATGCCTTGGTGCGGTATGTTTTAATGCAGTCAAATTTAGTCAGAAGGACGTAATAAGAGAAAAAAGCTGATTGTCATGTACTGTACCTCTTGTCCTATGATATTGTTGAGGCTGACGCCGATAAAGTCCATCTCCCGCTTCAAACGCTCCTGCTGCCGTTCTTTTCTGCAAACACACCAAAGATGTCATCTGCGCATGCATAATAAAATTAGCACTGTAAGAAGCACAAGACACAAGGAAGAAACATTCTAAGCCACCTGCACACTTTGAAGGGTACATTGGGGTAAACCTGGCCACTAAAAGCTCCTGTGAAATGACTGTTTCAGGAAACGACGAGCCAAATAGCTCATTTGAAAGAGAATTCAAGCAATCGATTGATATCACAATTGTCTCAATCGGGTCATTGGTTAATGAGACA